>JAODAL010003296.1:0-176620 GCA_025379985.1 Phyllomedusa bahiana
TCTACTTATTCACGGCGTATACGCGCTGTGGATAATGCATGTCTATGGGGCCGGCGGGCTGCGCCCCCCCCTCTCCCCGCCCCCTTACACACGGAGTAATTGCAGGCGAAATACGTCCCACAATTAAGCCGTGTGAACATAGCTTAACCCTGCTCTCCATACACACTCACACTTTCTAAAGCAGACAATCCAAGTTTGAGGCACTCAACTTGTACTTACTAGTATAATAGAAATGCATTCATACAATATGGTTACTGCGGACAGGGGTGTAAAGATTAGTAGAATGTCTACTTTTTCTTTCATAGCAAATCTTGTCCAGCATTGCAGCTAAGCTGCAAGTGAATGGACTTCAGTTTGATTTGCTAGGAATATTGCCTGGCAATGGGAGATGCTCCACCAGCACAACCTATTCTTATGACTAATTGCATATAAACTTTGGCTAAATGAGGGGGTCTCAAGCTGGGAACCATAAGCTATGAAGTAAAAAGAAATTGAAAACAGTTACTTCTGTTCTGGTAAACTAGGCATAAACATGTACCACAGTCACTAATTTATCCCACTTTCATGGTGGTTTTCCTTATGGGGGTCGACTACCTAGATGAGCCTTGTGAAATAAATGTCTCACAAATAAACCCCTAAAGGATGCAGCTATTTTGAGCCATTATGACCGAGCGCATTCTTTCATCATTGGGTTCTAAGAGCTGCAACTTTTTCATTTTGTTGTCGACCTATCCATACGAGGGCTTATTTCTTTTGGGACAAGTTGTATTTCCTTTTTAATAGCAACCCTTTGGATACATATATATTGCAAATTTTTTTCGAGGGCGGGGGATTGTTCACACGGCGTTTTTGGATCTATGTTGGATCCGAAAAATCTATCCAAAAACGCAGCGTCGATGGGATCCTAAACAGATCCAACACGTATCCAATACGTAGAAGCGTGTTTGGATACGTGTTGGATACAGCAGGATTGCACCCTATGGTTTTAAATAGGGCTCCTGCTGTGTCTTTCGGATCAAGAATTGACATGTCAATTCTTGGAAAGGATCTGAAAGACGCAGTAAGACACACATCAGTGATTATTAGTATGGATGCCGATGCGTGTTTCATATTAAAAGCATATTTATTAGATACGTGTTTGGGTCTGTTTAGGGTCCGACAGACAGATCCAAACACGTATCTAAAAACGTATATTTACACGGACTGAACACGCTGTGTGAACATACCCTAACTTCTTAGGTTTAGTTGTGCGGTATAAACACGCGTTAGCTTTAGGCTTGTTCACATCTGCGTCAGAGCCTCTGCTGCAAAGGTGAAAACGGACACAAAAGGATCCGTTTCACAACTGCCATCGACAGACCTTTTTGATTAAAATGGGTCTGTCCAGTTTCTGCTGCGGTGTTGGGTGTTCGCTTGCTCCACTATTTTGTCTGTCATTCCCAAATGAACTCATGATGAGCTGGCCTTTTCTTTACGCCTGTCGACCTCTGGCAGGTGTACCAAGTAGGCAGACCTGGGGTCCTTCATCAGGCCCTCAGCTGCCATACAACCGATCTGCACCATATGATCACATCATGGGGTGGGGAGACGGGATGACAGAAGGAGTCCTTTACCTTTGTCTAAAAGCTAAGAAGCTGTGGTCACTAACAGGTAAAAAGCCAGGATTGCTGCCCAGCCATGTATATAAGCCAAGCTGATGCCGACAATCACACGGGTACAACAGCAGTACCTGCAGAATCATGACGTATACATCAATCAATTGTCACTTTGCAAAATCTCTTCCAAAGCCAACTCGTGGTTTGCTATGAGCTGGTCTCATAGAACAGGGAGATGACCCCACCTGCATAGTTCTCCCCATTCATTTCTATGGGAGTTCTGAAATTACCCGTGTGTGCCTGAAGGGAGATGACCCCACTTGCACAGTTCTCCCCATTCATTTCTATGGGAGTTCTGAAATTACCCGTGTGTGCCTGAAGGGAGATGACCCCACTTGCACAGTTCTCCCCATTCATTTCTATGGGAGTTCTGAAATTATCCGTGTGTGACATGAAGGGAGGGGAGTTGCCCAAGTGAGGACATCTTTCTGCTCTCCGAGACCAGCTCACAGCGAACCACGAGCTGGCCTCAGAAAGGATTTCATGAAGTGGTAGAACCCCTTTAAGTAACCATCGTTCACTACCGATGTCTGTCCCACACCTTCTGTCTCTTTCCTCCTCCACTGTAGACTGTAAGCCCTCACGGGCAGCGCCCTCTCCCCCTCTGTGCCAGTTGTAAGTCATTAATTGTCATCGTTGTACTTGTTTGACATATATTATGTATGTGACGCCCCTTCCTGAGTGTACAGTGCCCTGGAATCAATGGCGCTTTAAAAAAAATAAAAAAAAAATAAAAAATAATAATAATAATACACATCTTCTTAACTACTAAGGTTATTCTGTAAAACAATTGGCTGAAAAACTCTTTAGGCTCTCAAGGTTTGGAGCCTTCAATCTCCAGCACTACATAGCTGTCAGTATGATTATAATAGTGTAATCACAAGACATGCTATATGTTCTCTTTTCCAATACCATTAAAGAAATCACTAAGCTTTACCATCAGAGCTGCAGTGCTCAGGGACCGTGTCTCTGCACCAGGAGGTCACATCCCTGAAGAGAGATTTTTACATCCTTTGCCTCTAATGAATGTTGTAAAAATGCAGGAAATAAATCAACAACGTTAAAACATATCACTAAGGAGCTGGTAGTATCTTGTTACCTGGGGCAACCACAGATTTCCTATTAACCCTGCAGGAAGATTAATAAAATATAAGCACATGCAATAATTTGACTTTTATTGACATGTTTATAGCATAGAGGCAGCAGCAGAATCGTATACATTCCCATGGATCGCTATATTAAACACACCTAATTAATACCATAGGCACAGAAGCCTAATTAGTTTCATAAACAGAAGAATCTATTGCATAGAATGTCAGCATTTTGATTAAAAAGTTACAATAGTCCACAAACCAAGACACACTAGCTGCTAATTTCCTGTGCATGCTCAACAGTCAGAGAATATATTTTCATTTTATGCTTAATTAAAGAGTAGCTAGCTCAGTATAATTTATATTCATTGTCATAAAAAGCTTGATTAATACATGTATACAGTAATTAAATTCAAACAATTATACAAAAAATGCAAAAAACAAAAAAACATAGGCAGCCGTTAGGGATCCTCAATTAAAATGTAGAGTAATGACATCTGAAAGGCCACCCTATAAGGCCATGTTCACACGGCTTATTCTGGGACGTAATTCAGTCCGTAATTACGCGCCGGAGTGCGCCAATTACGGGCTGAAATCCGTCCCAGTAACTACGGTAATCACAGTTCTCATAGAGAACTATGCATTACGTCTCCTCTCCCTGCTCGGCGAATACGCCGAGGGGGAGATAATTGACATTCACTTTCTAGCGGCGTATACCGCGCGCTAGCAAGGATTGTCTATGGGGCCGGCGAAGTGCCGGCCCCCCGCTCGCTCCCCCGCTCCCGCCCCGCCCCCGGCCACACGGCGTAATTGTGGGGCGGAATTACGCCCCGCAGTTAAGCCGTGTGAACATAGCCTAACACTGCAAATGCAGTGTTTGTCTAGCTATTGGTTTCTCTGGCTAAACTAGGGCCCTTGGGTCTCAGAACAGGACTTGCAGGAGTAAAGGAATGGGAAACATCTGCAAAAGGAAGTCTATGGTCCATAAAAAAAGCATTTTGAAATCTATAGAAAAAGGAGTCTGGTTTGTCTGTATAAAGTACTGGTGTGGTATGTGGAAAAGAAAGGGAACGTTTGGACTGGGGTCTGTATATAGTAGGGGTCTAGACTGGAGTCTGCATAAAGGAGTAGTCTGGCATGAGATCTGTAGAAATAGGTAGGTTTTTACTGTATTAAAGGAGTCTAATCTGAGGAGTACTGCTGCACCAACTACATCTAGTATTATTGCACCCATTAACATCCTGGTTTTTTTTTTTAGCTAGTTCACGGAAGTCAGAAACCAGTCTAGTGAGACTTGCCATTTACTTTACCATTTGTATTTTCAAAGCAAATACTTTGTTCAAAGCTAGATAACAAATCATTGGGCAGTATACTGCTCATCTATAGAAGAGTGCGCTGCTCCATAGTCTCTAGCAGCAGCTATCACCAACTGCAACCCTACACAATTTCTTAAACTTAAATCTGATTGATCTAGGTTCTAGGGGATTAGGGTGGAGTTGCAATTAATTTAGGGGTCTTGGGTCTGAGTTAACTGTAGGGTCTAGATATTTAATTATGGGATTTAGTTTTGGGGTCTACATGGATTTTGCAGTCTGAAGTCTGTATTGTATTATATTTTCTGCATCTGGTGCATTTTTTATTGTCTTTTTTTATTGTCTTTTTTTGTAGGGAGGGTAGGGTCCCTGATAACAATTTTTTTGTTACTCTAGTGGTGAAAAGTTCAGAAACCCAGGTAGTGTCATATTATCTTAGGGGTCTTTGGTCTCTATTTTGGATTTAAATGCTGCAGAATAGGGGCAGGCATGATATAAATAGAAACAACATAAGGCCAAACATTTTGCAAAACAAGCATTTTCCAGAGTCCCCCTGATGTTCCCCTTTAAAAGTTGATAAGTAAACTGCTTAATGTGAAATACAATCTGATATGTTTTACCAAGCAAATGCAGTAGTTCATAACATATCATGCATGTTATTGAAAGTAGGACTGCATTATTGGATTTCTCCTTCTACATAGTATGTTAAAATAGCTATATTAAACAGTTAAAGGGGTTGTCTCACTCCATTGATTCATCTTACCTTAGTCCTATTTTCTGGGTTTTACTTTGAATTCAGGGGCATGTTTACTGGCTTCCACTAGGCTGCAGTAGAAGCCAGGTCTGTAGCTATAGCAACCAGTGCTAGCAGCCTATCAGGAGAGATCAAACTGGTCTGTAGCTAAAGTGAACCTGAGGACTGATGCAGCCCATACAAGAGGGGATATCTGGGACACTGTTAATGGACACATATTGCAAAGTGACTTGTTTTTGCAAGATCTTTAACATAAAAAACAATCCTTGTAATGAGACAACCCCTTTAAGCTATAACCATCTTTTTGCCCTATGTCCTATTCTAACCCTCCTCCCTAGAGATGAAAACTGGAAAGTTGCATCGGATGAAAGATCAACATGCAAAAATTAGATAATTGTATGTAAATTGTCAACTAAATGAAACAGAAAACTACATAATATTACCCGAGGCTGTGTTTAAACATAAACAGGATGATCCAAAATTGTAATGACTTCCCTTTAATTAGCAAACTTGCAATGTACTCAAGGAGGAAAATAATATTTACAAATGCTTGTGGTTGGAGGAAAAGGTTTTCAATTGTCTGTACAATGCATGTGTGTGGTCTATGATGTGGGCCATACATAAGAGTACAGATGTCACAGTACTACAATTTTAAACAGAATAAAAAGGAGTAACTACAAGGTGCTATCACGATGGTACAGAGTCCCTGAACTGCTACACAAAGCATTCCCGACGGTACCCAACACATGCTGGAGATGCAATGGAGGCATTGGGTCCATGACGCATATTTTGGTGGGGCTGTCCCTTTTTACAGCCTTTTTGGGCCAAGGTAGTAGAAGTAATTAGACTGGTTACAGGAATCAGACTACAAAATGATCCAGCTACGCTGCTCTTATCCATGATCCCATTACCACTTAACTCTCTTAGAAGGAACGTGCTGATCTACCTGTTGATAGCAGCTAGAGCGCTGATCCCTAGACATTGGAGATCTAATGTAGTCCCAACCATCTCTGACTGGTTTAAAGAAATCTTTGTACTCCAAAGAATGGAAGAAGTTAGCGCCGACCGTGCGCAGACTACTGACAAATACATAAAGACATGGCAGGCATGGTTGGAATTTTGTGAGTCCGCAGACTTTATACAATACAGGTGACTGGGATGATGGATAATACCTTGGCTCACGGCACCTGGGACAAACCAGGTGGCAACTTGGTGCTTTCTCTGGCTAAGAAAAGAATAAATCGGTCCTCTCCTCTCTCTCGCTATAAGATAGATTGCATCAGAAAAATATGAAGATTGATTAGCAAGTACCTCTCTAGCCGGTAGGTAGTTCTGTTTTTGATTATTGACCCCAGTTTAGTGTTTGTGTTTCACTGATATATATTAGAATGGTATAAGATGTACGTTTGCAAAATGGATATGCTAAGGCATACAGGTAGAGTTGGAACCTTGGTCCCCCTCTGGTAATCAAAAGAGGTGTAATATAGCAGAATTTAACGCTCCAGTACTGGGTATATAATGTGCTCATATTACTCTCTGGAATAATTTTATGTTCTTAAGACAAATGTACAATCTTTGTTCTTTTTCAATAAAGCTTTGAATTAGAAAAGAAAAAAGGAGTAAATAATTTTTGCCATCTTATTAAAGGGGTTTTCCCACTACAAAGATTATCTTTTTACATGTAGGGGCAAGTAATTGAAGACTTTCTTAATACATTGGTCTTTTGATTTTTCCCTGGTCATGAGATTTTATCTGCTCTGAGTGCACACAATTGTTTCCAGGTTACTGTCCATATCTTCCTTCCTAATTAGACAGAGAGCAGGGAGTGATGTCACCATGGACAAAGCTCACACCCAAGCAGAATCTTTATCTCTAACAAGATTAGTTTTTGGGTTTTTTTTGTTTTTTCACTCCTCAGAGCACCTGGAGCTTTGTTTACTTACAGATTAAATATCTTATGTCTCTGTAACAAGAGCAGAGCTAATATGCTTATCACTGCTATAGAACCACCTACAGCCTGACCAAGCAGAGTGAGTCTAAAGCTACCTTTGACTCTGTATAACAGCCTGGTAAAAAAAAAAAAAACTTTAAAGTAATACATTTTACTGCAATATTGATAAAAACTTCACAAATAACTGTTTAGGGAAACAGTGGTTTTCAACTGCAGCAAAATTTATCTAATTTCAACTTAAAGCATTTTTAAAATCCCAAAAAAATGGCTAAATTCCCTTAAAAAACCCAAATTTTGTTAGGGAAATCCAGTAGGCTAACCCCAGGGCCCCCTGTTTTCTAGGACGCCTGGTCATCAGCTACTTTTGCAATTACTCAACAGAGGCCAAAGTTTTGGTATTTTTGCCTTTTAAAAGTTAAATCTGTCAAGTACAAAAATTTCAAAAAGGGGCCTATGAAAAAGCCACTTTAGCACATCCGCCTTTTGGAATATGTCTAAAACAATGAGGGCAACCCCAACTTTGGCAAATCTCCCCAGTAAAGGGGAAAAATGGCATCCAAAAAACCGATGGCAATTTTTACATTCCTAGGGCCAAAAACAAATGTGGTTTTTATTTCAGAATTTTCCCCCTGGCCCAGTTTTGGGCCCGCACAGGAATCAGACTGGGCCAGCGGAAAATAAAATAAGATCTAAAATTTTTTGTGTTTTTGGAAAACCCCCATAAAAAAAACTGTGCTGTTTTACACTACAGCAAGGATTTTCCCAAATTTAAGGGTTTCACAAAAAGCGGGGAAGGTCAGTTAAAAATCCTGAAAAACCAAGGGGAAAACCGACCAAAACCCTGCTGGTTTAAAAATAAAACTTTAAAAGTTTTAACAGGCACTATGGGGAAAATGTATGAAAGAAGGCCCTTCAAAAAAGGGAATTTTCACATCTCGTTTTCCCTGTAACCCAATTTACCTAGAAATATGAAAAATTGGGGGTTTTTTTTGGGGTTATAAATGGCATCAAAAAATTTTACCGGTTTTTCTGGCGCCTTAAAAAAACTTTGGGGCATTTGTAAAGCGGCATGCAAATTTGGGAAAGGCCCAAAAATAGGCCCAAAAAACCGAAAAATTTTTAGCTAGCATGCATGACTAGAAACTATTACTGCTTTTTCCCTTTGGGGGACAATTCCCAGTTTAAAACCTGGTGTGAGGGGGCTCCTGCCACATGTTTGAATAAAGGGTGAAGCACAAAAATGTATTTCAAATTAAAGAAAAAAAAGGAAAAAATCAAAAAAAAACATAATCATTTGGGAAATTTTAAGAAAAAAAAGTTTTTAATTCTATTTAAAATTTTTAAAAAAATTTTTAAGGGGAAAAATTTTTTAAATTTTTTGGGGGAAAAAAAAATTTTTTTTATTAATTTTAAATAACCCTTTTTTTAATTAAAATTTAATTAAATTCAATTTTTATAGTTTGTTTTTTTTGTTTATAAACTACTTTTTTTTAATTTTAAAAGGGGGGGGAAAATTTAGAAAAAATGGAAAATTTTTTAGCCCAAATTTTTAAATCTTTGCCCTTCAGGGGAAACATATTTAAAAAGGGGGTTTTTCCCAATCTCCCTTTATACCTTTCCCGCATCCACCCTTCAGCTCTGTTTGCTTCCCGAAGGGGGGGTGGGGTGATTTTTTTTAATTGCTAACAAGTGACCCGCAAACATGACATCACCAGCCATTCCTCTCTGTATCAAAGAAAGGGTTGTTTTTTAAAAGAAAAAAATTGTGAAACTGAGAGGTAAAGTTTTTTTTCCCCCAGACACAAGGGTCCCAATTTCAAAACCCCGCAGGAACCAAAACCTGTTTTTTTGGGTTTTTTTTTTTCCCCTCTCACAAAACCCCAAAGAAGTTTCTTTTTTATTTATTTTTCACGTTTTGACTAATTACAAAAGGGGACGGAGGATTTGGGGTAAAAAGGAAAAAGCACCTTTGGGTTTTTTCACCCATACTGCCCAGACAAGGTGATTTCCCGAGCAATTTTTGAGGAGACCCCGCCCTGGTCGTTACCCCGGAGATAAGCTGTAAACAATGGGATACTAATGAAGCACTAAAAAAAAAAATGGGCCCCGAATTTTTAATAAAAATGAAAGGTTTAAAATTTTTTGTTATTTCATTTTTCAAGCTTTCCCCCCCGCAATTTTCTTTTGTGGGGAAAACCCCTTTTAAAAAAGGTCCCGCCTGTGTGCCTAGTTTGCCCATTCATGGGGTGTTTCTAATATTTAAGAATGTGTGGGGGCGACACTTCCCCCGAATTTCTCCCACAAAGTTAGGGGCATTAAAAATGTTTATCTTGGCGCATTGGGCATGTTTGGCCGATTATAAAAATCACAGTCCATTACTTTCTGGGATTTTACATCAAAAAGGGTTTAAAAAAACCCCTTTTAAACTGTCTCCCAATTGATTCAGTGACAATCTAACCACAAAAGCCCCTTTCATGTCTTTTTAGCACCACAACAGGTGAAATGTAGTATTAGGATATGTTCACATGGCGTAATTGCGGGGCACATTTCAGTGCATATTTGCGCTTCAATACACCTGAAATGCTTCACGCAATACAGTATTTCATAGCTCTCAGAGAGCTATGAATTACGTCCGTCTCCCCAAGCGAGAGAAGTGACATGCTGTGGAAAATGAAATTGAAAGTGGCCAGCGTGTACTTCAAAAACACCTGGTGTATTGTGGCGCGTACAGTATGCGCCGCAATATGCCGTGTGGACATACCCTTACACAGCACCCATGGAAATGAAAGGCCTCTGTGTAATGAACTAACCTACCAGGTCCTCCAGAATGACAGATGCTCTTTAAACCTACACTGCACGTATAAATGGTGACCCCAAATCTCCTCCACCACCTTACATAGTAATTCATATATTATTTAATAGGTCATTTGAAAATGTATTTTCTAAACCAACAACCCCTTGAAAGGGATTGAAACAACAGCTTAGTTACCTTCCTGTCTAGGTGCTATCTCCTTTCTGCTGTAGCCCTGGTCCCTGCTGATCTTGAATGCAGAGACCAGCAGGATATATCAAGAGACAGGGTTGAGGGAACAGCGAGGTAGGCAAGTCTTGTCTTTTTTTAAATATTGCTACATAAAAAAAATACTAACCAGAATTTGTCCTATTCAGTCACATGTAACTAACGTGGACCACCTAGTTAGACTACTAGGAGTTGTGCCCTTGTAAAATGAAATTAAATGTAATTGGTTGCTATGGGTACAGCACTTATTCTTCACACCGGTTTTGAGCATTGCTGTACAGAGTCGCTCCCTGTTGTGTCATTTTTCCAGTCTTTTGTTTCTTGCAGCCCAGACACTATATAGCGCACAAGTTACAACTTTATTCTGAGAAGACTAGTCCATTTATTACAAATAAATTAACAGTAACCAGAAATGGACTTTAATCAATCATGGCTAATTGCTCCTATTACACACTGAAATTCTCTTTCGAACGACTAGACGTACATCATTTACACAGAAAGTAAGAAAGCAAGTGGTAATAAATCAAAATATAGTTCTATTTTTATTCTGCCACAACATTTCAATCTACGTAACTTTCTCTTTTGTTGTTCAATGTTTTCTTGCCAAATGTATTCAGGAAATGAAAAAAAGGCAAAAAAACCCAAACCCACTGCGGCAGCCAATGTAAGGCTCTGTCTACACTGGCATAATGACTTCAGTTTTTAAAGAAACCCTGACAGTTATGACAAATCTGCTCTAATCTCTAGATCCACCCGATATGCCATACACCTCTAATGGATGCGGGTCAGACCTTTAGAACCCACACCTATTTTGTAAATGGATATAAAATGGGAAGGCCCTCTCGCCCCAACCTATCTTTATGGGATCATATAAATGCAGACCTTCTTTATAAAAATGAATGAGGGGGCATTATTAATACATAATGAAATGCAGACAGAAAGGTCAGACAACTCTTCATTGCGGTTCTGCAGCAGCTGTGTATGACTATTTTTTGTTCCATACTACAACAATAAATTGTACAGAAAATCCACTCAATCAGCAGTCTTGTGCTTTTTTATAGTCACGTTTACAGTAGGACGCACTCTCACATATAATTCATGTGGAATACTCATAACAGCAGCTCATATTCGATTATTAATGATTTTTCTCTTCATCCACAGAAGTCAAAGCCTTCATGCAGAATCAGACACAGCCACCATGTCCTTGCACCAAGTCAAAGAATAAAGGATTTCATGTAGAGAAATAAATGGTAAACTGCCTTGCTTCAGAGCACAGTCCATTTGCTTTGAATGCTCAAATACAATTGCTTACTCCATGCATATTCCCTAAAGTAACGAGGCTGCCTTATTACAGCAGTGGCCAGTCTGTGATGTGGCAAATGCTTTTTGAAGTCATAGCAAACTGTCTTTTGTGGCTAGTACACTACGAGAGATGTTTCCCTTGCTTCTAAAAGTTACCATATTGAATAGGTGAACATGTACCTGGCTGATGAAACATTTAAAGGGGTTGTCTCACTACAAGGATTGCTTTTTATACTAAAGATCTCTGAAAAAAACAACTTTGCAATATGTGTCCATTAGTAGTGTACTACCTATTTCTAGTTATCCCATCTTGTATAGGCTGCATCAGCTCCTCAGGTCGGTATAGCTACAGACCTGTTTGATCTCTCCTGATAGGCTGCCAGTGCTGGTTCCTATAGCTACAGACCAGGTGTCCTCAGCAGCTTGTCACTGCAGACCACTAGTAGCCATTAAACTGCTCCTGAATTAAAAAATGAAACCGATAAAACAGGACTGAGGTAAGATGAATCGATGCAGTGAGACAACCCCTTTAATTGAAATGGCACTAAACCTAAACACGGGATACACGTATGAAAACTCTCTGGGTCTAAGACTTTGTTGCTCATAACAACCAATCAGAGCCCCCTTTCATTTTTTCAGAGCACTATATGAAATAAAAGGGGAGCTTTGATTGCTTGTATGGGCAACAAAGAAACACTTAAACCTAGGCCCTAAGGGTGACTTGTATGAAGGGGGCTGCATCTTTTTTTTGGCGTGCTTTGAGCCAAACAAACTGTTGCAGCCCTATTCTACAGATGTATGAAATTTCGTACGCCAAAACGTGGCACACTGTACGCCAGACACAACACTTTTGAATGCACCAATGATGTGAGGGCGTGTTGCGGCAAAATCGTAAAATGTGCTAAAGACGCGCCAACGTTTGGCGCAAAGCTGTTGTAAAAATCTATGTCAGTTTCAAAGCGGCATGGCTGACTACTATTACACTATGGGATTCTTAGTTCAGAGTTTTGATCAAAAAAGTGTTTAAGCTCGCCTCATTGGCTTTTTGTACCCCGCCCATCTCCATAGGTTTTAAATCAGTGCAGGATATTCAATAGCTAGTCCTTTTCACTCCCTAAGGTGTTGGAGTCTGAACAAGCTCCAAGAGCGGTAACGTTTTAGTGTTAGGACTCACCTGTGCTGGGATCCCCTTGACACAATTGGGAGGTGAGTTTAAACACTTTTGATCAAAACTGTGAACTAAGAATCCCAGGTTTTCATATTTCCTTAGCAGTAATGCATTTTTCAAAAATTCCTATATGCCTTTGATGTTTATTTAGTTGTTAGTGTGCCGCTGACATTTGGAATAGATGGATGTGAAACACTGGAAAATGCTTCTTTAAGTTCATGCAAACACAGGTTCCCCTTTTCTAATCTGTGATATTTCTAGGTTTGGTTAATAAGAAAACAAAATCTGAAATCGACTGGTTGCAACCAATGTGTTTCCTGACAATGTGGTCTATAGACCACATTAAAGCTAGTCTATCTCAGTCGGACCCTCAGCTCAAGGCTGGAATGGTACTGTGCTGACAGGGAAGAAAGACTGACTATGCCATTCCCAAGCCATATTATCAGCTTTTCTTCTAGAGAGAGCCTCTTTAATGAATGGATCTTGGCTCCATACATAAAATAATTAAACTTACAGTAAAATCAAGGACTTTGTCTTCATTACAAGAACTATTGACTGATCCCTCATTTACTCTCACGCTACCTAACTACTTTTAATTATGTCTTACTTAAAGATGACTGAATAACTGATTATTCATAGGGGGAACAAGGACATAGCAGGAGACATAGCAAAAGCATAGAGATGTCCAGAGACTCAATACTTTTGACCAGAGCTAGGACTGTGTGCAATGTGGTATTACATTAGTTAGTAGTTAAAGATAGACCACAGAATAGCAGAAGTGGTAAAGCCCTTCCTCACATGAAGAGGTTAAAGCTAATAAAAAGCCCAGAAACATGAGAACATCGACATCTCAGATGATACAGGGCTATGTTAGAACTTACAGGTCCTATTCTAGTCTGGCACTTGAATTATCTTGTTTATCTGCACTGCGGTTTTGTGGGATTGATGTCAACCTCTGTCTCTATGATGTGCCACCCTGCTGGCATTTTTTAAGTAAACTAATACATCATGTATTTTATATTTTACAACTACAGTAACGAAAGATTTTAAAAGACTAATGCTATAAATGTTGTTAAGTAACAGAACTAGAAAGTTCCATCAGCAGCTGAGTAAATCACAAGCGCTTCTCGAATAATAGAAGTGGATTATTTCATACATCAATGATAGCAGAACTGAATGCCCACAGGAATCTTGTAGGACATCTTATCTATCACAGCCAAATAAAGATGATTAATGACATTAATAGGACACCCACAAATATTAGAGAGCAGAAAGTGCTGTAACGTCACTTGATCCATTATAGGCTGCTGATGTCCTTTTGCAGTTTATCTAGAGGATCCTATAGATTAGTCTAAAATACTATGTTTAAAGGGGTTGTCTCACTACATCAATTTATCGTACCTCAGTCCTGTTTTCTCAGTTTCAGTTTTAAATACACTGGCTTCTACTGGCTACTTCTGGTCTGCAGTGACAAGCTGCTGAGGACAACAGATCTGAAGCTATAGCAACCAGCGCTGGCAGCCTATCAGGAGAGATCGAACAGGTCTGTAGCTATAGCGACCTGAGGAGCTGATGCAGCCCATACAAGAGGGGATATCTAGGACTATGTAGGACATTGTTAATGGACAGACATTGCAAAGTGATTTGATTTTGAAAGATCTTTAACATAGAAAGCAATCCTTGTAGTGAGACAACCCCTTTAACTAACTGCATAGCTCCCAACAACTCCAGGTCTATTGGGTCAATTGCAGATTTCAGGTGCTGATGGCTGTTTTGGGGTGTCTGGGTACTCTGCTTTTTTTCCTGGCTCTGTGCTAGCCTGTCACAGCCCAGGTAATTCGTTTTGAATTAAATGGAGCTGGCTATCCATAGGATTTGAGCTGTGGACCATGTTTCACTATGAGAGTTGCTAACATCATGTGCAGGTGCTGGGACCACTGGACAACGTATTCCAACCAGTGCTGAGTCAAAAGTTAGTAACTCACATAGTAAAAGAGAGTTCAAGAAGAAATGTTACTGAACTACTACCTTCATAATGATCAGTACACAGGAAAGGTTATGGCAGGTCCGATAATGAATACAGCATTTATAGGTTCTTCATAAGCATCCAGGAAGAGATAGGTTCACTGAGTGGCTGCTACACACCTTGCTATTAGCTACACATATAGCTGAGAGTCAATGAGTGGCCCCGTGATAAGGAATCCAATAGCCTCTATAAGTGACAGTGAAGTACAGTAAATGTGTAGTAATTGTATGAATATTTGCGTGCCTGTAATTAGTGTATATATGTATGTATGAGTGAATGCCTGCATTTAATGAGTGCATAATATGGGAGAGTATAATTAAATACAATGTACTTTATTTCACATTGTATTTTTGGGCATTTATGACCCTCCACAGATTTTTAGGGAATCAACAACTTTATTAATTCTTTGACACAGAGGGCCACATGTAGGTTACTATGGGCAAAAGAGTGAGTTTTAGACCTAAACAGTTTCATACATGTGGCCCAGAGAGTCATGGTTGATAGGACTTTTTTCCCCAAATTGCTCAACAGAATTGCTCAACAGAAATAAATAATGTACTGATTTGTTCATTTCATTCTATAAAATTTGGCAAGTTTGTGACTAAATGGAACCAAAATGCAACACAATTCAGATTCATGGGTTTATGGAAAATAGACCAGCTTGGTTGTAATGATTTACCATTTTTTGCACCAATGTTTTATTTTTTTGTAAAGACAGTAAAATATGTCACTTTTTATCTTTCCAAGAAGAAAATATGGTCGGTTAATTTTGAACATTTGTTCCTATGCACTTCGTCATACATTTTTGGGGGCCTATAGTTAATCCTATATTAGATGTAAGGATTGGTTTGTACAGCATTTTCAGGAAAAACCGCACATCAAGAGGTTTGCTGATATGTCAAAATAGAATACAAAACACACTAAGGCTATGTTCACACGGCTTATTTTGGGACGTATTTCAGTCCATAATTTGCGCCGTACTGCGCGAATTACGGCTGAAATCCGTCCCAGTTATTACGGTAATCCACAGTTCTCATAGAGAACTATGGATTTTGTCTCCTCTCTCCGCTCGTGAAATACGGCAAGCAGGGAGAAAGTGACTTGTCAATTATCACGGCGGGATACGCTGCCCTGCCCCCGCTCCAGAGCACACGCCGTAATTGCAGGCGAAATCCATCCCGCAATTACGGTGTGAAAAAGCTGTGTGAACATAGCCTTAAGTGTCGTTTTTTTGTGGTGTTTCCTAATGGTTACTTATTGGGGTACATGGCATTTTTTTTTAAAATGCAGCATTGTGAGGAAAATAGGCCTTTGGTTAAAATTTTTAATTCTGATTTGCTCAATTGTGTTGTATAGTAATATTAATGTATATTAATGTTATGTTTGATGTACCATGAGTTTTTATGACACTCTTGCAGTCCTTTAATCAGTGGGGACTATTTAGCATGCGCAGTCCTAGTGAGTCCTTTTGTTAGTTATGCCAAGTAGAAGGGACGTTTTAATAAGCAAAGACAGAAGAGAAATATACAAAAGCCAGACAGACTGTTTCCACCCCTCGTTGCTGGCCAATCACATAGTAGGAGGACAACAGAAAACATTATACATAAAACCAATCTTGGCCATAATCCAGGTTTCCCACAATTTACTTATGAAATTATGGCCCTGAAACCCAGCCACACTAACTTTCCTGTGAAAAGGCTCTAGGGAACCACAGAAATGGAGATTGGCCCAAATTATGAATCGGTCATATTCATATTTGGTATGTATGGATTTCTAAACTCATATTGGGAACTGGACGTTCATGATATCTGGCTTTGACACTCCTAGCAGGATTTGTGACAGAAAGCTGGAAATGATGACTGTCCCAGTGTCCCTGTCATGTAATTAACAATCCCCACTGTGACATAAGCAGGAGGAGGGGCTGTTTTTTTTCAGAGCACTATGACTAAGACTATCTAAAGTCAAAACGCGTCGTGCAAATTCTTGTACTGGTACTTCATCGTAACCTCTTTACCATATACCATTCTGTTTTTAATGGATCAACAATAAATACTTGATGTTTTAAGAAAAAAGCTGAATGCCATCAGAATTCTATTACCTACAGCGAGCTGGAGTACACCGTTTTTGAAAGCTGTTTCCTTGCCTTCCCAAGTTGAAGTTGCTTGGGAGTCTCCGTGCTACGCCTGAACAAGGTATAGAAAGACTTTTTACCTATTGTTGAGCCGACTAAACATTTCTTGCATGAAATTATGTAACTATGTAACTATGAGGAATGGTGCTGTACACGGCTTCTCCATCTGATAACCCCTCCACCCCCCTGCAACGTAAGTGCAGGGACGTGATCGGTTGTCAAGGCAGCAGGAAGCCAAAATTGTGGTGTTTTTGGTCATTACATATCCCTAAAAAATTTGAATAAAAAGTGATCAAAAAGTCACATGTATCCCAAAATGGTACAAATGAAAACTACAATTCAGCCCACACTTTTTGCTTCAAATTTTTTTCCCTCTATTTTCCCCCTCTAAAACCTAGGTGTGCCTTATGGTCCGGTGCGTCTTATAGCCTGAAAAGTATGGTATGTATGTCTGTTATTTTGTAACTTTCTGTAACTAAGCTCTGTAGCTTTATATTAAAGCTTAACTTTGATAGTTTTGCTTTTTTGCGTAATGAACCCTGTATATCTCCGGAGAGTTAGACAATTTCCTTTTTTTAAGGTGCTGTCAGTGTGTGTTGTTGTGGGGGCTGTGGACCGTGTGGGGTACGTGCTCATAGTGTAGGCTGAATGAACTCAGTTTGAGCTGTTGTGACCTAGCGTATCCCTGGTCACGCTCAAGTTGTGCAGAATGGATAGTGCCCTTGAGACCCCTCTGCATGTGATTTACCCTTTTCCGACTGCATAATTGAGGTTGGCAGTGGGATCTAATTATCTGTTTCCTTTGTTGTGTACCCCTGTGTTCTCGATACTCCCCGCTTTGTTCCACATTGTTCCTGACAACTGGTGGCAGTGGTGGGAAATTGTCAAGGACAGGGTGGTACGAGAGGGGAATATCGAGAACACAGGGGTACACAGGACTGTGCATGCTAAATAATCCCCACTGATCAAAGAACTGCAAGAGTTCATAAAACACACGCTAATATGACATGATAAAATGACTGCAACACGGTCTCTCACACATGATATTAATATACAAACAAATTAATATCTGACCCAAAGATATCAATGACTGGAGGAGTTTCATATAAAGGCATGATACAATGACTGCAACAAGGGACATCACACATAATATTAATATACAACACAATTAAGTAAACTGGAATAAAAAGTTTCACCCTGGAGGCCTATTTTCCTCACAAGCATGTATTAAGGGTAGCATTTTTTCAGGTATGTCCATATAAACCACCTAAAAAATGCATGAAATTCATTGTGTTTTTTTTACAAGCATGAAAAGAAATCCTTAAAAATCTACATGTGAAGGAAACCTTAAGGCCGTGTTCACATGGCTTATTCCCGACGGATTTGTGAGCCGTATTGAGCTCATAAATCCGCCGTGAATATGGGGCGGGAGGGGGGTGGGGCCGGAGCGCGGCGGGGGCGCCGCTCCCTGGCCCCATAGACTTGCATTATCCACGGCGCATATTGCGCCTGGATAATGTGTATGTCACTTTCTCCCCGCTCGGCGAATCCGCCGGGCGGGGAGGAGCGACGGAATCCACTGTTCTCTATGAGAGCAGTGGATTACCGTAATGACTCCGACAGATTGGCGCCGTACTGCAGCGCAAATCCGGCACGCAGTACGGCGCCAATCCGCGGTAAAATAAGCCGTGTGAACGAGGCCTAAAGAGTTGAATTCAAAGTAGTAAGAAAAAAAAACGGGATAGACCAAGATAATACACAGATGGCTATAGCATAAAGGACTTCATTTAGAATCCAGAAGTTTTTTTTTTTTTTTGAGGTATAAAAGTATTTAAACCAAATGAGGATAATGTCTTAACATCGTCACTAACACAAGACAAACTTTAAACTTCTCATACGGGTATTTATGTGTATAAAAAAAAAGAAAGAAATAGTCGAGAATATCAAAGCATTAAGATCATACTAAAATAAATAATAGACTGAATTATTGTCAAGGGTAGACATTCCACCGCTTTGACCCTGTGGCAATGAAAACATCTGCAAATAATTACTTCATGTTTGTTTCTTTCTTTTTCTACTCCTCTTGTAAAGCAACCCTTGCCATTTGCTTATGAAATGAGGTTAGTCCCATTTAGAGACCATGAGGGGAAAGAAACAGTGGTGGATTCGACTATAGCCGCAGGATCAATACTTGAAAAAGTGAAAAAAGAAATTAGAGTAGTCAATCACTAGGAAAAGGTTTGTACTGTGCCATCAGACAGCATAAGCTGACTTCAATCACACGATCAATAGGAAGGCTCACAACATGGAGGAGACATGACAGATCTTCTCCCAGGAAATCTTCTAAATAAAGGGAAATTGTTTAAGTTATACTATCAGGAGCTTAACTCCTTTATTGAGATCCTGGTATGTACTGCTTTCAGAATATATTTAAAGGATGACAGGTTGTGAAAGTAAAAATCTGTTTCTTTTACAAGCAAATTTAAATACGCAGCGTGATTATCGATGGATAAGAAGACAGTGTGGAATGTCATCTACATGTACTAGACTCCTGAACTTGTCAGGTTACTATAGCACCTTTGTGATATAACGGACGTTATATTCACGATGACAAGTAAACTGAAGGGTGTCCATTTGCTTGGACTCCAAGCGATCACTAAAGGAACTCGGCAGAAAGTGACCCTACAGTGCTGCGACAGGGGTAATGAAGCATTATACAATTCCCATGAGCAATCTGTTTACTACACAAACTTGCTGCTGCTGCTATACAATATAAAAAAGATATATAAAAAAGATGGATAAACTACACTAATTCTTTAGTAAATAAATTACAAAACAAAATATCCATATAAGCTCAATGTTTAGTTTTTGTGATCAAGCCATGATGTTCCATGTTTATGTATCTTATAGCACAATACTCAACGTATTTTCACATCTGTGCAGTTTAACAAAAAGCGGGTTGGATTAAATGGTTTTATTTAGTCAAAGATATAATAAAAGCAGAAAGAACATACAGGTATCAGGATTTTAGCAACCAGCATGTCAACAACACAGCAGCGATCAATGCAGGAACCTGCTCCATGTACACATTACAATCTCATTATTGAAATGAATGGAGAAAACATTCAGCCTAAAGCATTGACAAAACAGCAGTATTTCATTTTCTCCTTTGACACAATGTAAAGTAAAATGTATCTTGTCCATAGGAACGTATGCTTTAATAGGCCAGAGGCATAAAACATTGTACATTTTTGTGTTGGGAATAATTTCATAAACTGAAAGGACATAGATCTATATAAACAGTTTCATAGTCAACCAGATAGTCACACTGTGGCACACATGGCTAAATCCTGCCGCTCACTTGAAAGGTTAAAATTCAAGATTAACCTCTGATGTAGTCATCTCATGACCGATTGCAAACACAAATATGGCCCCTGGTCTACTGCGTGGAGTATTACAGGATTCATGGAAGCTTGTTTCAGTGCAAAAATTTAAAGGGGTCTGAATACTTTCTGTACCCACTGTATGCCGTAAGTCAATAGTCACATTTGTCAACTCTACTGTAATGTCTGTGAGGCTCTTGGAAAAAGGGGAGGCCTCCAAGATTCCTGAAGATTTGTCAAGTCTACTT
This sequence comes from Phyllomedusa bahiana, assembly GCA_025379985.1. NCBI lineage: Eukaryota > Metazoa > Chordata > Amphibia > Anura > Hylidae > Phyllomedusa > Phyllomedusa bahiana. The sequence goes on from JAODAL010003296.1 coordinate 20,042, forward strand.
GACACCACAGAAACCTCATAGAAGTGAGGGTTCCCAAAATATTTCCTCTGCCACATCAGACTTCACCCCAATGCTTTTGTGCACATGCAGAGGGTAGCGCCACACTACATTAGCTTTAGTGGCAGGAGCATTTTTTTCTGCCCATGTCTCAGTCATAAACAGACACAAGAACCCTGCTAAAACTTTACCAATGCCAAATCTTCTTCTGCTCTGCAGTCTTTTGTTTCTTGCTTCTTGGAGTCAGGTGGGGGCAGGATAGGAGAGATGTCAGTGTCTGGGAAAGCAGCTCCTGGCATGTTCTCGTCTTAGGCTATGTTCACTCTGCTTAACTGCGGGTCGTAATTTCGGACCGCAATTACGCCGTGTGGACGGGGGCGGGGCGGGAGGGGGAGCGAGCGGGGGGCCGGCACTTCGCCGGCCCATAGAGAATCACTGCTAGCGACGCGTATACGCCGCTAGAAAGTGACCTGTCAATTATCTCCCCGCCCGGCGGATTCGCCGGGCAGGGAGAGGAGACGTAATGCATAGTTCTCTATGAGAACTGTGAATTACCGTAATGAAATGGGCCTTTTTCGGCCGTAATTGGCGAAACTCCGGGCGTAAATTACGGACCGAAATACGGCCCATTTTAAGCCATGTGAACATGCCTTTACAGGCAAAGCAGAAAAACAAGCAATTTAATTTGCAGCTTCCTCAGATGATAATGCACACGATGTCAAACTATTTCCCATGACTGCAAAAAAAAGGTGATATCTGAATGTTGCGATAGGCACTTTTTTTCTGAAACTTGGCATTTTTTTTACATGCCACCCAGTACAGTGGTCCCTCAAGTTACAGAGGCTTTGTGATACAATATTTGTCAACATACCATGGAATTTCCTAGCACACTGTATTTTAAACCACATTCATAAAAAATGGTCCTCATTTATCAAAACAGTGTAACAGTAAGACTGTCTTTGTTGTCCAGAGTGGGCAATAAAATCTTACTGTTAGTTTAGATAAATGAGACCGAACGTTACAGACACTGTCAATTTGTGGCATATGTGATCCACTGGAAGATTCAATTGTATTAGTGATGTGCATGCAGTGAAGGGTGATCCACTAGCACCTCTCTAAAGTACAAAATAGATGTTCGGTACTGCTCTTTACATGCCCAGGGTTAGCTGCTTCTTTAAGCACCAGGTGTGGGTGGCTGCATTTTATTTTTTTGGCACATTTGAATATTTCCCAACTGTCCTGAATTCCATGGACCTTCCTGCAGTCCTGGGCAGGTATGTTCCAGAGATCCAGGACACATGCCCTGGATCCCCAGGGGTCGCGCAAACAGTGAGAACATACTTGCCGAATCTCCCAGGCTCTTGCAGTCAGTGGCAGTGGCATCAAGGAAGTGTCATGAGAATCTACATAGTTTAGCTGTGGCAGCGCACACAGACTCTCCTACAGCCAGGGAGGTAAGTGATTCTTCCTCACACTCTCCCTACCTGCCCCACCCCCATGGCCTATCCAGCCTTCCTGGCCCATCACCCTCAGTAGGCAATCAGTTTTGCCTGTAAAAGTGATGTCACCCAGCTGTCCTGAGTGTTGGATAGCCTATACATCTTCCAGGTAAGCTGGGTGATGCCTCATCCCCCAGAATTTTTATTTTACTTTTTTACAATTTTCTCTTTTGGACTATAGTGGATTTGTTGTACTACATTGGACCAGCATTGGACCTATTTCTTTAATGAAATGGTCAAAAAGGGCTGGTGTTGGGGCATATTTATTTACATAAATGTTTTTTTCTGTTTCTGTAGTTTTTTTTAATTATTTTTTTTATTCCAGTATTAACAACAGAGGTATCTGACAAACACCTCTCGAAAACTATTGCTGGGGTTTGTTGTTAGCCAGTAAGGCTGACACAACCCCTAAACAATTACCCCAGTACCCAATGATAGGGTACTGGGGAAGACTTATTGTTAAAAGGCAGACCATTAAATGCCATTTCGGGGCAATGTGGCAAGTATTTTTAGGATAGGAAGGGACAAATTTTCATGGACTTTTACTTCCTGGTAGTATCAGGCTACAGATGTTGTTTTTACCTTGGCTGGTTATGAAAAATAGGCTGGACTCAAATTTCTTTTTATAATTTGTTTTTAGATTTTTAAAAAACAAAGGATAAAAAAAAATATGAGATGGGGTGCCCACCTGTTTCATAACCAGCTGAGGTAAAAAAAAACAGGCAGGCGACTTAAGGAAGCAAAGGCCATTTATTATTGGTCCCTTTCTGACCTAAAAATACCAGCCTGCAGCCACCCCAGAAGCATTAGATCATCCTCCTTCTAACGGTAACCTGACTTTTCCCCGCCCTTTGCATTTGGAGGGTTAATTGTGAGGGGAGGGGGTTAGGTCAGCCTTTTGATGTATTGATCAAAAAAAGCTAACTTAAGACAGTCTATGTTGCATAGCAACCAATTAGAGCTCAGCTTTTATTTTTCCAGACCAGTAAAACAAATAAAGGCTGAGCTCTGATTGGTTGCTGTGGGCAACAAAGACAGCCCCTTTGTGTTTGAAGTTTTATAAATGAGGCCGGTTTCAAGTAATGACTTAAAAGAACTCCCCAAAAAAAATGAAAGTAATTTCCAGCTTCCAGCAGCTCTTCTGATTGTTATAGCTTTATCCATACTTGCTATGTGCGTTATTTTCTATAGTGTTCATTTTGCATTATGTTGGGTGACGTTTTTGCTTTCAACCAATTACTAGTTTTCCATAGATATGCTTTCAACGTGCAATGGTTGCCCAGTTAGTATTGTATAAAAAATAATGTATAAAAAATGTATACATAATGTATAAAAAATTTGGTTAAAAATGTAACTGTTCCACATAGCAACAGCCAGAATTCAACTGAGATCTGATTGTTTGCTCTAAGTATTAATTCTTATAAATGAGGAGATACTTGACACATGTATAATGCTTAAAAGGGGTTGTCTCACCACAAAGATTAGCTTTAAACATGTAGGAACCGGTAATTAAAGATTTTTTCCAATATGGCTAATTTTTGGGGGTTTTTTTTAGGGGATCAGATTTTTTTCAGCTTGGTGCACAAGGTTTTCTAGGTTCCCCCCCGCTCCTCTCTTCCCCTTGCTCTGTCTTATCTGATCAGGAATGACAACAGGTCAGACTGCTAGCAGCTTGAGAATAGTGTGTTCTCTTAAACAAGTAATTAATCTCCTTTGTTTATCTTGAACTCTTAGGGGCCGTTCACACGGTGCGGTTTTGATGCGTTTTTTTTTGGATGCGTTTTTTGTGCAAAAATGTATAGCATTAATTGTTGTGCCTTCCTGCACAAAAAACGCATCAAAAACCGTGTGAAAGCACCCATATAGATATCATCTCTTGCTCTCAAGTCAGTGCTACTAAAAGAGTTATGAATGACGAGCTGATATGCCAATCACTGGCATAGAAGCAGCCACAGCCTAACCAGGAAGAGACAGCATGTATGAATATGAATCTACTTTTGGCTCTAGTACAGCAGGGTGAGACCACCCTTTTAACGGTAATCATTTAGGATCTGTGAACACAAATATACATATCCTAAATATCATTATCTACAGCTCTTATGCTGGAATCACACACATCATTTTGGAGTTTTAAGTGGTGCTCTTATCTCTGCTTTTTGCACCTTTCTTAAAGGGGTGTTATCGTTTGAGCTGTTTGGGCTGTTCAGCTAATTTTCTCAGACTGAGTTTGAAATCCAGGGGCGTGTCTCTCCTCTGAGCAGGTGTGTCTCCCCTCACTGAAGAACTGTGACATCATCATTTTGTATGAAGCAGTGGAAGCAGAAGGTTGTCTGGATATAACAGCTCTGTAGCCTCCTGCATGCTTCTTATTTCTGCAGCCTTGAGGCTCCAAACACCAGCAAGCACCTGTCATATGTATTAGTTTACACACAAATTACGCTGAAAGCCAGCAGCTTTAACTTCTAGTGGTGTTCACCCAAATTGTACTGACAACAGGCAGAGACCTTTACTCAACTACAAGGACAAATGTCCGCTTCAAGTAAAGATCTCTGCTTCCTGTCAGTGACATGTGAGTGAAAACAATGGGTGGAGAAGCAAATCAGCTTTGAGAGAAGGCCCTGCTCAGCTTGTAACTAACTTGGGCTGTTAGTGCAGCGGTAGTTCAATGCGCAGTGATAGAGTATTGCTTTTACCAAGAAGGGGTTTGGTGTTCTAGTCCCCTCACAGAGTATATTTTTCCCCCTCCTAAATTCTACACATATGTAGAGAGACCTAAAATATATATGTCAATCTCTATAATGATATATATACACATACATAGCTCCCCTATATCATGTCTCATCCCCCAGAATGTATGCATTGTATCACATATGTTGGAAGTGCTTGGTGTGACTACTGTTACAATGGGTCACTATATAGGGGAGCTTTGTGTGTGTATATTAAATAAAATTATAGATGTCTACACATATATTTCCATATCTTTACATGTGTACAATTTATAAAAGAAAAATAAATAAATACTGATGGGACTTGAACTCCTAACCTTTATCTTGCAGAGTGGATCAGCTAAGCACTGCACTATACAAGCAGCTTATGGAGACACAGTGTTGAATCCTTATGTTATACACTACAAATGATGATGTCATAAGGAGGAACAGAACGCCCTCTTTTCAAAGTAGCAGGACTGGACCTGTGAGGAGGTGAAACAACTTCTTGGCAAAAGCCCTTTAAACAGCCAGTCATTGCCCAGATCATCACCATAGAGCTGGGAGATGTACATAGAGCCAGCAGACTTTGGTTTCACTATCGATTTTAACAGCTCAGAGGGGAGTAAACACAGAGTGTGCAGGCAGCCAATCACAGCGCAGGGGGCGTGGCCGGGGCGTTTCCTGTCTAGGTGCGTATCCCAACAGGCTGAATGAAATGTCAGCCAGCCAAACACAGTGCAGGGGGCATGTCTAGGGAATCGACCAGGGGGCGTTCCGACCAGCAACAGAGCAACAGCAGAAACAGAATACAGATTTACAGAGAAGCTGATATCTGCTAAACCAAGTGACTGAGGTAATGCAACCCAATTACAAAAGTGCTTATTTTTACTGTCCCCATAATATGAGACATGATCTTTGTAACGATAAAACCCCTTTAATTTACGTTGGGGTATGTTTAAAGAGGGCAGATCCGCTGTGGAATAAAATCTATAGCATTTTTTCTGTAAATCTACACCAATTAACGCTGGTTTTGTAGCCAATTTATTGAAGATTTACTGCTTTAGTTATGGATTTTTCTACTTTGATTTCAGTGGAAGAAAGCAAGATCCCCATAAAGTAAATGAACACAATGTGGCTTTGAGTGCAAAAAATCTGAAGCGTATTACAGCAGTAAGATAGTAGATGAGATTTTAAATAATCTCATCTACACATGCTGTAAAAAATCCACATAAGATCTGCGTGGAAATTGAACTCTGATACAGATTTTAAATCCACAGCATGTCAAGATCTGTTGCAGATGGGCTGCAAATTTTTTTTATGGATTTTTCCCCCTTGACTTCAAAAGAAAAGGGAAAATCTGCAATGAAAGTATATTGTCTGCTACCAAGGATTTTGGATACATCGCATTTTCTTCCTTTCCTACATAAGCCTTATCTGCACCAAAAGCTGCAGCAACAAATCCATGACATTTCTGTTTCATGTACAGGGACCTTTACGACCCAGAGGAAAGGGTTATCTGCATATTTTATTGATGAATTTGCCTTCTCCTATTGAAGTCAATGTAGGAAGAACTGTGGTAAAATACACAGTAAAATCCATAAAATATTTACAACAATGTAGATTTCTGGGTGGAGATTTACAGCAAAAAAAAAAAATGCAGAGATTATTCAAGAACGATCTGCAGAACATCCACCCAGTGTTAATGTACCCTAAAGTCTACAGTGAACTATGATAATATCTACAAACATTAATCACTTAACATCTGTAGTGCTATCACTGTAGAATTAACAATGCCAGTAAAGCCTGGTTCATATCTGACACCATTGCAGATTCAATAAAAAATAACAGAATATATAGCTCTGCATGGCGCTGCATGCAGAGCTATATATCCAACTGTAAACCAGTTCTGTGTAGACGTAGCCTTATTTTAGCTAACAATACCATCGCATCATAAAAATAAAAAATATATTACTTAAGTAGAAAAAAATCTGGAATAATCTAAAAATATCCATAAAATGTATATTACAGTACAGTCTGGGTATGTTTATTGTACACTGCTTGGTCCTGGGTTCACAAAACCAAATATATTTCAACACTTAATTCTCGGATGAAATCAAGTGCCATATCTATTCTTATCAGTTTAATATTCTGCCAGTACAAGGCCGAGTTATATATACTGTAGATCTAGAAAGGAAATCTGGTCTATACATGGCAGAAGGCTGGTATACTGTACAAGTATAATAAAAGATGTAATTGTTGAACTCTAAAATGAGCATGATGTATACATATCAAGTATGCTGAATACTTTTAGGGAATGTTCACACAACGTATTTGCAGGGCGTACTTCGGGGGGTAATTGTGTTGCAATGCGTCCAAAATACGCCCTGCACGTAGGGTAAAATCATAGCACTCATTGAGTGCTATGATATCACAACATATTCTACAGCGGCTGGCAAAAGAAGTAACAGGGAGGGTGAATAAGGGCCAGAGCGCTGTGAGACACGCTAACCAGTGAGTACTTCCCACAGCGCTCCAGCTTGGGCCCCATTCTCTGCGATAAAGAGAAAGTGCAGGAAAAACAAGATAGCAGCCACAGAGTGGTCATGGTGAGAGCCATTATGACAGTTACAAAATGTTTGTATGTTAAAGACTTTGGTGGGTTACATAAGAGAAACCATTAACACATTAACGCGACTTTTATTTAAACTCCCAACTCCCTGGACTTATATTTCTTTAGGGTCCACCATCTCATAGCGTTGCAGGTGGGAGGCAGTACAGCTGATTGTGCCATATTTTCATGTTGACTGTTGAGAGCAGGAACAACAGCAGCCATTATTATAGGCGGTTACGTATAGGGAAAAAGGCCCTGTCCTGGTGTAATAACTGACCAATCCCATGTAGCACAAGTATGCATACAACATAGCTATCACTCACTAATAGGCCTGCTCAATCACAGAAAGAGGAATGCCCAAGGTCTAATGACAAAGTTCCTTATAAAATATCAAGTATATCATGACTATCAAGTATCAATTTTCCCAGTAGTATGAGCAGTATGAGCAGTATGCTCAGCTGATTTTGCTCTATTAAATGTTCCCATTTAGACTGCATGTTCAAAATTACAAGTTGCCTTGTAACAGTACAAATATGGATACAGTAGTAGTGGGTGCTTTGCAGAAAGAAAAAGGATTAGTCTAAAGTACAACCCTTTTTCTTGTCTTTCCAACATTACAAATCCTTCTTTCTGATGCAGACACAGTGGGATTGTCCGATTGCCCACCAACACGACAGATAAGCAGCTGATCCGCTGAGGATCAAATTGTTCCTGTAACTTTTATCTAATATGTAGGACAATTTACAGGACTGACTGACCATCCTAGAAAGGAGCCGTCATGAGTCCTTGATGTATGTCAATAAATTAAAGGGGTTGTCTCACTACAAGGATTGCTTTTTATGTTAAAGATCTTGCAAAAACAAGTCACTTTGCAATATATGTCCATTATCAGTATCCTACCTATTCCTAGATATCCCCTTTTGTATGAGCTGCATACAGGTCACTATAGCTACAGACCTGTTTGATCTATCCTGATAGGCTGCCAGCAATGGTTGCTATTGCTACAGACCTGGCTTCTACTGCAGCCTAGTAGAAGCCAGTAAACATGCCCCTGAATTCAAAGTGAAACCAAGAAAACAGGACTAAGTGAAGATGAATCAGTGTAGTGAGACAACCCCTTTAAGCTTTCTTTGTTAAAACTATTTAACATAAAATCTAGTTTGCCAATAAAAAAACAAATGACAGCGTCCTTTTCTTTTGTTCTCAGTAGTTTAAAAGATAAAAGCTGAGCGCTGATCAGTTGTTATGGGAAACGAGGGCGAATTTTAATGAATGAGATCCAACATTCAATGTCAATGATTAGATTGACCGCATTTATATTTCCATCAGCATCCAGTGGGAGAGGAGGGTAAATGGGCTGTAATTACAACCCTTTCATTATATAGGTTCCTCTTCATCAACTATGGATTCAGGCTGAGGGTTAGCAACTGCAGAATTAAAATCTTTCACCAAGAACATTGAAACTGTGAAATCAATAAACTGCACAAATGAGTCCATTTCTGTGCACCAGCAATAAGTAAATGTGTTCTTTTTCTGTATAGGGGTGGCAGCAGGTTGACAAGGAGTGGTGGTGTGCAAGTAAAACTTAAAGGAGCATTCTCACTACACTGTTTAGATTTAAACAAGTAACCAGAATATGTTGGCGCTATAGAAATAAAGATTATTATTATTATTATTATATTATTATTAATACATCCTATTACTAAATATATTGCTGGTTTGATTTGCCTGCCTTTAGAGCTAGAGTAGTTCTTATAGTCTGCTTATGTACATAAGCTTCCCTAGGTTACCAACAATCGTTTTGCTTTAACAAGCTCTAGAGTCCTGGTCGGGATGTTGACATCCCTCTGCTGTTTCTTATCAGCTGCACAGGAGCTTGTTTATATTTCTTACCAACAAACTCTAACTCTTTAGCGCTCTGAAGCCAAAAGCCTTCCATCACCAATATCCCTCTAGCAGGCTTAGCTAGGATTAGCTGAGCTGATATTCCAATCACTGCAGTAGAACCATCCACAACTTGAACAGTAAGTATGAGCCTGAAACTGGCTGTAAAGAGTAGGCTCTGTAAAACAATATGGTGAGAACACCTCTTTAATGGTGTGCAGATGAAATGCAGAAGGGGACACAACACTAAAGTAGTGTTGCATCCTCTTCATTTTCTGGATTGCTGGGGGCCCATACTTCACTGGTCATAAAGTGATAGCATATCTCAGCAATAGGTCACTGTTTTCTAAGATGAGAAAACCCTTTAACAATTAAGGAACAGTGCTGAGGTCTTAAAAGGGTTATACTACAAAGGCATTCCATGCCTGGTTTGTCCTGCTTCAGCTTCAATGTGTTCAAAAGGGGGTGGGCATGATTTTTTTGAACAGCACATCACATAACTGAGCAGCCTTGACATCACATGGCTTTCCCTACAGTGTGCTCACGCCAGTCGAACAAAGGTCTGTTCTTGTAAAGAGCTGCGAGTAGCTACAATGTACAATGGCCTTAGAGGCAGCTGATTGACACTGCATGCAGTTCTGTAGTCTACGATCTATAAGTATGGGAAGATCCTTCTTAACAAGCGATTCTCCCAGTTTTTCACCGCCTAGAATATATGATGCCTGTAGATTATTCGTACCCAGATGCAGAACTTTACATTTATCCACATTGAACCTCATTTGCCAAGTGGATACCCAAACACTCAGTGTGTCCAGGTCTGCTTACGGATTATGAACAATTTCCATACATTGCATTATACTACACAGCTTGGTGTCATCTGCAAAAAATAGAAACAGTGCTATTAATCTCCTCCACTATATCGTTAATAAATACATTGAATAAAAGAGGACCCAGTACTAAACCTTGGGGTACTGTCGTTTCAGTATAAGAGTCTTAGGTTCATATCCCTGCAGGAAAACATGTGGCATATTTATTTTTGTAAGGGTGCTTTCACACAGCGCAGTTGTGGTGCAGTTTTTAACTGCGCTCCAATTAAACTGCCTTTACTACCAGCAAGTTTTTTCCACTTATCTAAACTGTTTGGAAAGTGAGTAATCAATCAGTGTGTGTGTAATCCACAAGACTTCAAACACAGTAATTTATTACTTACTTGAAACACCTTTTGAAACAATTTAGACAACTGAAAGAAGCTGTTGGTAATAAAGGCAGAGCGCATTTAAAACTGCATCAAAACTGCGCTGTGTGAAAGCACCCTAAATGCACATACCTGATTGAGGTGTCCTTTTTCTTTCTATTTATTTGCACTGTTTGACCACTTACTAAGGAGTACAGAGGACAGGAATAGAATGACAGCACCTGGAGTTGAACACTAGGTTGATTACTAAGCAGGGAAAAGACTGACAGTAGTTGCCTAAGGGTGCTTTCACACGGTGCGTTTTTGGTGCGTTTTTGATGCGTTTTTTTGGATGCGTTTTTTGTGCAACAATGTATATCATTAATTGCTGTGCTTTCTTGCACAAAAAACGCATCCAAAAAACGCATCAAAAACGCACCAAAAACGCACCGTGTGAAAGCACCCTAAGTGAAGTGATGTCTGAGCATATGCGCCCAGGATGGAGTCATCACTGGTCGTACACCCTGGAGATTAGCTAAACAATATGGATCACTAAGGCAGCAGCTAAAATAAAAATGATACAGAATTTTTAATAATGATGAATGGTGAAAATAATTATCATTTAATTTGTAAGCTTCCCACGTCAATTTTACTACGTGGTGACCAGCTACATTTTTCCATTTTTTGCTATGTGTGTTTCAGTAGTCATAACATTTTTGTTTTTTTTAGTGATGTGGTTATAATACACCGTGCTGTATGCAAGAGAAATTGGGTCTATTTTCTGCAGTTTTTTTTTTATTTCTTATACTATTTATGTCCAACACTAAATAGTCCCTTAAATTCTTCAGGTTACTACGGTCATGTGGATGCCTAATCTGTGTTTTATTTATGAAATGTATGTACAATAAAATGTATTTTTAATATTAGTCACTTTTACTATTCATTCAATCAAAGGCTTACATGTCTGGTATTGGAGCTTCCTTGGATCCCTGCCATGGTCAGAGGCTGCCATGAGAACAGAGCTGTTAAACCAGGGCTCTCAAACTAAATTTATTTATTTTTTTACCAAGGGCAACATCAGATTTAAAGTTGCCCTCAAAGGAGCATTGAAAGGCCTTGAAGGTTGGCTAGCGTGTCTGGGTAGGACTGTCAGAGTTGTGCTCTGCCTGTGAGTTGTTGAATAGATTGGTGTAAAGGTGTGCACTGGAGCTCCAAATTCAGGATTTCGCCCACTCCCTGTGTAGATGCTGCCACCCCTGCCAAGTGCTGTCTGTATCCTTTAGGCAAAATTAAAAGCTTGTCCATCCCTGCTTGCTGTGACTAAGCCACATAAAAATATGTGGTGGGCTGGATTCGTCCCATGGCCTTGAGTTTGATGCATATGGGTTTAAGTCAATGATTAAATGACAATGAAAACAACAACAAAAAACAGCCAACATAGAACTGTGGTTTAAAAAAAATGCAGTACAGTCTAAAACTGTCTGAAGTCTAATATTAATTAGGGCATAAGGATATCAAGGGGAAAAAACAACTGTTTGTGACCCTGCTATATAACTTGGCATAAGAAGTAACCACACAACTGTATAGTATAAGTTTGGATTGAGGCCCCACTCCACCAAAAACCATTTTAGGCAGCAAGTTCAGAAAACACAGTAACTTAGAAGATAAGGTTTGAAAAATACCCAGGTCCATTAAGTCCAACCTATAATTCCACAGTATTGATCCTGAGGGAGATAAAAACCCATTTGAGCTGGATGTCAATTGTCCTATAGAAGAGGAAATATTCCTTGCAATATCACAATACTGCCTGGATCAATGTTCTATCTCCAAAATTTATTAACCATAACCTGTGATATTATATTTTTTCAAGAAAGGCGTTTAAACCCTCCTTGAACTTGGTCAATGGATCCACTATCACAACCTCTTGTGGTAATAAACTCCATAATCTTACTCTTGCTCTTATAATAAAGAATCCCTGTCTGTGATTAATTATTTCCCCCTGGAAGCAGAGGATGCCCCCTTCTCATTGTGACAGGCTTAGGTGTAGAAATATCACATACCAGTACATGGTAACTAAATTGGCTCTAGGCCGTCTTTTTTTCCAAGCTATATAACCCAAAGTTTGATAATCTGTCTTGGTGGTGCAAAAACCTCAATCTTATTAACTAACTTGGTCACCCTCCTCTGCATCCACCCTAGCTAGCATCTTTTTTAGCCATACTTTTTCCATTTTAAGCCATAGTTTTACCCGGTAGCATACTATTTAATACATAATTGCAGCTTTTGTTCCCTCGGCCCAAGTGCGTGACCTTACTTTTATCGACAACAAACTTCTTTTGCCATTTCTCTACCCAAGCCTCCAACTTACCTAAATCCCTCTGTAATATTATATTATCCTTCCCCGTGTTTATTACCTTACAGAGCTTTGTGTCATCGGCAAACATTGCAATACGGCTCTGTAGGCTTTATATTGAAAAGAAGAGGACTCAATACCGTCCCTTGTGGTATACTCCACTGGCAACGGTGACCCAATCAGTATGTTCTATTTATAACCACGCTCTTATATCCTATCACGGAGCTAATTGTGAACCCATTTACAAATCCTTTCCCCTAGTCCCATCATTCTTAATTTTTGCACCAATATTTTAGATGGCACAATATTAAATGCCAAAAAATCCAAAAAGACAGCATCCTCAGTCTTACATCCCCATAGCAACTAATTAGTTTTAAAGGACCGATCCTCATAAAGCTGTGCTGGTGTGGTGTTATATTTTATATTATAAACAAAAGCTTGTCTATCATGGTACTAAGTTCCTGCAGGACTCGGGAGGGGGGGGGGGGGGGGTGAATGCTATCTGTATTGGGTGATTTATTTATTTAACACTTTTAAGGCAGTGCTGCACTTCTTGCTGGGTTAATCAAGCAACATTCAATGGAGAATTTACGTTACCCCTACTCATAATAATAATCTTTATTTCTATAGCGCCAACATATTCCGCAGCACTTTACAAATTCAAGGGTAAACATACAGTCATTACACATTAAAAGTACTTACAAATGAGACACAAGACACAATCTATTAGGGTGTATGGGTGAAACATACGGTAAGAAGTGCCAAGTTTACAATGGTCCGGCCATGTTTCATAAATAGGGGGTGGTTTACATGAAAAATGGATGAACCTGCCACCCAGACTGTAACGTCTATATACAGATAAGTGCCTGTGAGTGCCCAAGAGCAGGGAGTGACAGATGTGTGGGATAGCAGTTAGGGATCTTGGTGGGCCAGACCGAGAAGATGTATTTTCAGGGCCCTCTTAAAACTGTGAGGGTTGTGAATGTGCCTGATCGCCCGCGGTAGCATATTCCAGAGAATTGGTGCCGCATGTGTGAAATCTTGTAGGCGGGCATGGGAGGTTTCCTGTACATTAGAGAAGGTGGCATTAAGTAGACTTTCCTTTTCCTCATCCTCCTCCATCATTAAACCCAGATTATTTCTGAGTTGGTCATAAATAGGTTTCTTACTATTTATGTACTTAAGGAATTAATTACATAAATTAATGCCTACTCACTACCTTCCTAGTTAAGTACTTTGAACCCATTTAATCACTTATTGTGTCCCTACAGTTTAATTTACCCACATTGGTTTCCACCTATTTATAAGCTGTTTATTCTCATGCATTTTTTACAGTGTCTATTGAAGATGCTTTTAAAAATGTCCCATTTAGTTTGTGTACTTATAGTTTTTAGGCCTTTTGTTGATTAAAATTGGCCTTCCTGAAGTTTAGAGTTTTGGCTACTAAACATATTATTTAAAAATAAATGAAAATCTATTATGTGGTGGTCACTATTACCTAGGTAACCACCAACCTGTACGTCTTAGGTCCTGTCCAGTATATCAACTAAGATTATGTCCATAAGTGCCCATCCTCTTGTCGGGTTCTTCACTAGTTGAGAAAGGTAATGGTTTTTTATTATATTCAGAAACCTGATTCCTTTGCTGGACCCGCAGGTTTCTGCTTCCTAGTTTATATCGGAGTAGTTAAACTCCTCCATAATAATTACATTATTCTGTTTTGCTGCTTCATCTATTTGTCTTATTAGTACATTTTCTGGTTGTGCCATTATACTTGGAGACTTATAACAAACCCCTATAAATACTTTATTATTCATTCCCCCTTCCCTTATTTCCACCCATATGGACTCCACATTTTTATCACCCTTACCAATATCATCATGTAGAACATGGTTTAAACAGGATTTTACTAAAAAGTACACCCCTTCTGCTTTCTTTTTCATGTGAGCTTTTATGAACAGACTATAACCCTGCACATTAACCACCCAGTCATATATATTTTTCAACCAAGTCTTGCTTATTCCCACTATGTCATATTTATCTTATAACAGTGATAAAATTGAGGAATTAGATTTGATAATGAGGCTTCTAGCATTAGTATACATATTATTACATTACATATTACATATTATGTGGTTTTTTTGCATTCCTATTTCTTCTATCATTGTTCACTGCTCCTACCCCTCCTTCCTTTTCTCCTGCAGTTATATTACTACAGTCCAGGTCACTATCTACACTGTCTATCTCTTCCGTATTGTAATTGCCCTTTGCCCAGTCCTTAGCGATTTTCTCCCTGAATATAGTTGCATCCTCCCCATGTAGATGCAGCCCATCCCTACTGTAGATTCTGTAGCCAACACAGAAGTCTGCCCTCAGTTCAGAAAATATAATGCCTATTTCACTCTTTGTTATGCACAGGATTATTGTTTATTGGGATATGACAGTACAGGATTAAAGGGCACTGATGTCACAATTCAGGAATAATGAACACAGTAATGTTACAGAATAGTGATGATATCAGCATAAAATGGTCACTATGTACCTATGACTTCACTGATTAGAAATAAACATATAATGGTATATGGTGTAATATGCAGGTAAAATACAGTGTCACAGGAATAATGCAAAAAGTAATGAAACCGCTAAGTGATAATATGCACAGCAGGGATAAACTAGGGGAAACCAAAGTAATTATTAACTGCACTTTATGTTTGAGTGCAAATGGGACCTTTTGGCTATTGGGTCCCAAGGCAGCTGCTCTGCCTGGTACCCAGTCACTTATGCCAATGTGGACACCCATTCGAACGTGTTGCTACATTTCCACATTTCTTTCTGCAGGGCAAATGTCTGTCTGGCTGCAGCTTTTGAAGCTGATAATCGGGCCAATTTATTTGCAGAATCGGTTGTCTATCAGACAAACCTTCCAACTATCACAGTGTGAATGAAGAATTTTTAAATTCACTAAAAATGTAAGTTGCCGGATTTGTGTATAATGGTAGAAATTCTGCCCCAAAATCACTCAGTGAGGGTGGTGTTCTCTGAAGAAGCATTGGACAAAACAATATTTTCTGAGACACACATGCTTGAATTCACTGCTATCTGACAGAAAACCAGAGAGCCTGTTCCCACACAATTAATCCAATCACCTCTCTATAGTACTTGCATGCCTCCGTCAGACAGCGTGTGTGTTGGGAATTGATGTTCAATGAACTCAGAATAGGAGGTCATCTTTATATCAGTGTTACCAGAATCATTTCACAAGTAGAACACAGAAAAACTACTAATCTGCACAACTGCCCTTCTGCTTCTGTGCTGTCTGGATTTTCATGTACCATGTTTTTAATAGCTGCACAGGCCTAGTCTAAATGGCACCAGGGTAATTTAGCCACTGAGCAAGTGGCTTGCTTGTGCTGCTTTCTTTAGAGGTGTGAATGTAACTTAGGAAACTGGAGTGCAGCTAGTAAAATGACAAAGTGATCACAGTGGAATTGTTAGACGGCTTGGAGAAAGCGCACAGAAGTCTTGTAACCATTTTATATCCATTTGTGATTCGCTAAGGACAGCAAAACAACCCTTTTACCATTTACTGAGAAAACAGAGCTTCATGTAAAACTAAGCAAATAAAGAAAGAGCTGTAATAGAACCGGGTTCATTTCCCCAGCCCTAGGCCGACCGGAAAGGCAAAGCCAGACATTTATCAATCCTACAAATAGTGCAGGAAATGTATTGCCATAGCAACCAATCAGATCCCTGCAGTGGTTCAGAAAATCAATGGACTGCTATGGGCAACATGTTGCGATACATCTCCCTCATACAGGCCAAACAGGTGAAAGGTCCCGAAAAGTAATTCAAGGCACCCAATTATTGACTGACATCTCTTAGATTTAGTGTGATTGTCTGGTTGCTATGTGAAACACCACAATGCAAAAGCACAGAATCTTACAAGGAAGGCCATCAAACTATTCATTACAAGAAAACCTACAAGGGCAGGCTGCAAGAAAGGGGCACTCCAAATAGGATATACCAAGAATGCTTGGTAGGTGCAAATCACATCTGTGGGGTTAGTGCCTATTTTGAGCCCCCAAAAGCCTTACTGCAGAACGTAGAGGAGGTCATGCTCCCGCAGCCTGCTCTATACATTTCACTGACTACAGCTGAGCACACCACTCAGCTATATTCACAACTCTTTAAATCTCTTTTCTGTTCTGCACAGAAGCTTTCGGGGGGCTGTTCTTAAGATAGGTGTGGGTCTCACCTCTGGGACCTGCACCTATCAGACATTTATGGCATATCCCATCAATATATCCTATCTTTTGACAAAATTGTACCCTTAAGTCAACAATAATAGGGCATCTGTAGGATGATGTAAGGTGAGGGTATGTGCAAAAGTAGAACCAAGAAAAACAACATACTAATAAAGAAAAAGCATACCCTACAATGAAAAAACATACTGTAATAGTTTGAGATATAACAAATGGTATGTTTGCACATATTGTGCTATTGTATATAATAACATACAATTCATGTTTTGATTTTTTAAAATATTTTATCAGTTGTTTGGTATTGACGGACATCTTGCAAAAAAAAAAAACTTAAAAAAACGCAAATCTCTTCTTGTTTATAAAGTATTACATTGTTGCATTATGTTTTGTATAAAATTAACTAAATGGAAACATAAATAAATAGTAAGCAGAATAATTTATGGTTGTGTCAAACAGCTGAGGTGCAAAATGTGAAACAACCATATCATTAAAAAGTTGTTGGGATTCACAGAGTATGCTGACACAAATAACCTAAAGCAGAAACCTTTAGAATTGCAGGAAATCCTATGTTATGCTGAGTTCTATCTACTGCTGCACTTGGAGCTATGGGATAATCTTTAGAGCAGAATTCTAGTAGGTTGTCTACTAATGGATGTTCTTTTGCACCTCTACCCATGTTTTTTCATATTTATCACAAACTTCCATGTGGTGTTATTGACAATGGCCATTGTAATCCCATAGTTATCACATTCTTTATGGTTATGGATATCAAAACGTATATAAGGTTATCAAATATAATAAAAGGCATGCCTCTCCACAGACGAAGTAAAAATAACAAATCATTAGAACTGTCACAAAATCTGCTGTGGTTGCTACATCTGTCCCACAATTGTCAAACTTTTTTTTTCTTGAAGCTTAGCAATTTTACCCTCTTCCTTTTGGCCCAGGTGCCATGAATTTTCTCTATTCAGACAAAACAAGGCGGCTGGACTGTGGTTCATTCTAAATGGTCATAACTCTATTTATTACTTTCTGCCCTTTTCTCCTTAAAAGAGTTGTCCAGTAGAATAATGTGTTCTAAATCTCTGTCCTAGCTAGGTAGGTCTGTAACTTTTATTTACTACACTGGGGGTTTCCTGCAGCTCTATATTAGCTATTTGAGGACAGGAAGCTCATTTGTTTTCAGTGTCTGGACACACAGGACACTGTTCTGTGTCCAGCCCAAGAGATCAGGTGTCCAAAGAGGTTTGGCTTTCTTCAGGGCACTTTGAAGACGCACCGCATTGGTCCTGCCTCCCAAAGCTTTAAACAAGAAAAGAAACAAGGGGCATATATTGACATTAAGGTTGGAAGAAAGGAAGTTAGACAAAGGTAGCAAAGAATCCTGGAATTTGTAGTTTTAAAGGGCAAAGGGAAATAGCTTTCAAAAAGAAAATGCTGCTGTTTGGCTTACTAGACAACCCCTTCAAGTAACCTTTTAATTTTCATAACTTATTCTCTTAACTAACCTACATTTTTTTTAATGATGATGCTCCACCTGCCCTTCTATATTTTGAGTATTATTGTTTCTTCAATAAAACCTAGACGTGATGGTTAAATTGTGCCTCCGGTGTTAGTAATTAATAGATTACTCTTAATAAAAATTTTATTATTCTCAGTATTTGTGTGTACTTTGGATAGCCAGTGTTACATTACAATTCATATTATTTATGCTCTGTAAATGAAGAAAATCCTTTAATATGTCAGTAACAAAATATTTTCCAAAATTATTGTACTAAAAGGGGCTTTCTCACTAGGCTGTTTCACCAGTTTACAAGCAGCTTTTTATTCTCTGTCTCCTCAGGCTGTGGGTGGTTTTAATGTAGTAATTAGCATATCTAGCATCTCTGTAAATAGCTGAGCTGTTACACTGGGAAGTGCAGTAGATGTTATCTCTTCAGTAAGCATGAGATACATGTGCTGTGAAGACTGAAAACAATGCTTTATTTGTAATTGTGTTAGGGTCCATCTAAATGGCAAGGATTTATGGTCTGTTTTAAACACTGTTTTTGGATATTGAAACCATTTGAAAACAGACTGTAAATCATTCCCATAGACTTCAATAGAAAATCTGACCTGTAGTCTTCATGGATATGATTTTTTCAGGTTGGATTTCACAAATAGATTTTTTGATTTCTTACAAAAGCACCGTATTTGTAAAAAACTTGGAGTATGCACATTCTTCCACTGGATTTCCAATGGAAAGTATACTTACTATTCAATGTCAATAGGCTAGTCGAAAAGAGCTCAGCTTGTCACTCCCAGCTCTAAGCTCTTTGCTCTTATCAGATAACAGAGTTATCATCAGTAGACAAGGTAAGAATAGAAACCTGTCTGCACTCGGAGCACATAAAATGCCTGTTATCTCATAACTTAAGTCAAATCTATTGACCAATTTATTTAGAAAAAGTATTCTTTTAACTGTCCCTTCATGGCTAATCTTTGTACTGAGAAAACCCCTTTAATTACTGTTCATAGCGTTATTCTTCAGATTTGCCTTGTTGAAGGTCTCTCCATTTATTTCAGTTTCCAAAGCTACACAGTACAATGTATTAACTCTCTAGGGTAACCATCACTATATACAGATACATATAAGAACCAAAGTCTACAAAGCACCATTCACAGAATATCACAACTGTATGAAAGTGCCTTATAAACTTTCACTGTTGCTAGATAACAAACGGTATCTGTTAAATTGATATGTAATTGGCCTTTCTTCTTCTTTGGTTTGGAGCTCCAATATCTCTTTATTAAGGCTAGGGGAATATTTATATATAAAATTATACTGTATATTCAAGACAGGTAAAGTGAGTCAGAGCTGATAAAAAATTTGAACATCCATGGCAATTTTTTTGTGCAACTTGTATTTGTATTTTATATATGTATATTGTGAATATATACACACACAAATGTATGTTTTACAAAATCTTGCACTCAGATATTCCCTACTGGAACTACAGAGGGCTGAAGCATGGACATGATGCTGACCTTTTACAGACTCTTGTACTGACATGAAAAGGCAATGAGAAAAATAACCCTTTCAGACTGTGCTCTAGACACACATTTCCTCTTATCTTTTCATTTAAGGAGTTCAAGGCTACCAGGCTCCCAAAAGCCCTTTCATTAATTCACTCAAAGTGACTTCCTTTGTAAGCAAGTCTCTCACCTCAAAACCATTCATGTAATTACCAACTTCCTATAGATCACATGTTTAAGCAGCACTATATTACTGCCTGGTAACAACATGAAAGTGTGCCTTGAAGTCACACACACTTATACAGCTTTCGTTTATACTTTATGTAATATGTACGAAAGAATGAGTAGTAGGTAGAGCTTTAGCTCAGGTTATTTTTAGGATTTATACAAAACTTTTGTATTTGGGGAAGGCATAACAGTTAAACACAAATATGATATCACATTTACAAAGAGTTGATATGTTATACAAGTCAATGCATTAAAGGTGTGCTTTCAGGGAACATTGTTTTATAGTAAGAAAAACAAAGTAGCAGATATGATACCTTTTAATAAAGAAGAAACAAACAATGTTAAATAAGCTTTCATGATATCATGAAAAAAAACAAAAACGTTTTTCAACTAGCTAACACGGTACCAAATCTTTCCTATTCAGGGAACATTAATATGGATTGGCAAGAGAGCAGCAGATTTCCATACTACAGTGTAAATACATGCATTAGTAAGCATCAATAACATATGTAGGGCGACACCCCAGGGCTCCATTAGCTCTTGAGATCCTCATCCTGGATTAGATGGACTCTGGCACAACGCATGTCAGTTTAATGCAGCAGGTTAGGCTTTATTCTTCATATACTGGTCAGTATACAACATTTCCAACATTGTCCCTCATTGACCATGGTCTGAGCCTACGGCCCAGTACCACAAACAATATTCATACCAGTAATTCTCTAAGCCTGACTCACACAGGTTAACAGCACCAGCTCTTCCCAGGCTGGGAGCCCTGCATGAAGAGCTCATATCAGGGACATCACTAGGCCATTTCATCAGGGGGCATGTTCCCCGGGATAAAACAGTTGCTGACCTGATCTGGGCCCAGACCAGAACACCAGTTGGTCTGTTCAACTGTATGTGCATCCTTGGGACACACATACAGTTAAAAACTACAGTGGAGCAGAAAGCCATCAACTCCTGTGGCCCACACAAGTAAACGGGCACAGGAGGCATGATGATGCGACTTTTGTACGCCACCTGCACTATTGCCTCTCCTAAACCGCAAAGAGTGCCTTAGGCTGTGTGGCCTAGGAGTTGCTGTAAGGAGCGTCATGCCCCCTCCTCTCCCGCACAAGTAGGAAGAGATAGACGGTCAGCAGGAGAACATGGAGAGGTATTATTATTTTATTTTTTCTAATGGAGGCCTATATGCCTACCTTCTGAGGAGACCTATATACCTAACTACTGGGGGAGACTATATACCTACCTAAGGAAGGGAACGATATAGTTACCTACTGAGGGGGCCTATATACCCAACTACCGAAGGAAGAGACTTATATACCTATATACTAAGGAGACCCATATACCTACCTACTGAAGGGACATATATACCTATCAACCAAGGGGTCAGATATACTAACCTGCCTACTAAGGGCACCTATATACCTACCTACTGGGGAGGCCTATATACCTACCTAATTGGGACCTTTATTCCAACCTACATAATGGGGTGCCTATATACCTACTTAATGGGGGATATCTATTCCTTTTTTCCTAATGGGGGCCTACATAGAAAAGCTGGGTGATGTTGCATCCCCCATAGCAGACACCAAACTCTTTTACAATGGAAAGCTTGGATGCTTGCTGTGGAGCATGCCTCCCAGCTCTTCTGGGTGCTGGATAGCATTTACAGAATCTAGGAAAGCTGAATAAAGTCCAGTGTTTCACAACAGGTACTCAGCCTTCCTATTACAGGAAAATGGATTGTTGGGGTGGGATAGGTCATCACCTAGCTTTCCTAAATGCGTGTGGGGTTCTTTCTTTTTTCCCCCACACACTACATCAGATTTGTTGGACTACGTAAAACCAGCGTTGGATGCATGTCTTTATTAAAATGGTCAAAGAGGGTTGTTGTCGGAGTGTTTATTTAAATAAAGAGTTTTTGTTCCTTTGATTTCTTAGATTTTTTTTTTTTACCATTTTATTCCGGTAATAGTAATAGAGTTATCTGACAGACACACTTCTATCACTATCGCTGGGGCTTGGTGTTAGCTAGCTGTGTTTGTCATCCCAAGGCCTACACTAACCCACTCGCATTGTTACCTTAGTACGCAGTGCACCAGAGGGTCTGGGAAACATGCTAAGAAAACCATCCTACAGCCGCCACAGAAGCAGATTGTCAGACTGGCTCTTTCCAGTTCCCCTGGTGCATTGCATACTAGAGTAATAGCAAGAGGTGAGAGGGGATAAGTGTCACCCTTGGTGTGACAAAACAATGCTGCTGGTTGATACTAAGCCCTAGTGATAGTAATGGAGAGGTGTTTGGCAGATGCCTTCATTATTAACACTGGAATGAAATATTAAAAAAACGACAAAACATCAAAAGCACTTTATTTAAATAAATAGTCCCAGACAACTATCCACATCCATTTAATGAAAGAAATAGATCCAATGCTGGTTTGACGTAATCTAACGAATCTGACAAAGTCCAAAGGGAAGCCTGTAGAAAAACTACAAAAATATGACAGTACTAAACTCCATTCTCTACACCATTGCAAGGTCATGGCTGAGGCGATCTTCTGGGGATGTACTTTGAGCTGCAAAATATGTTTCAGTGGGTACAGGCTACATTCTCCAGGGGGCTGGTCCTCTTTCTCCCCCCAGGAGATTGTGCCTGTAAGGCCCGGTTCACACGGCTTATTGCCGGCGTAATTGTGGGGACGGATTTCGCCCCCGCAATTACTCCGGCAGCCGTGCAGCGGGGTGGGGCGGGGGGCCGGCAGCTCGCTGGCCCCATAGACTGTCATTATCTATGGCGCGTACGCGCCGTAAATAATTCACATGTCACTTTCTCCCCGCCCGGCGGATTCGCCGGGCGGGTACAAAAGACGGAATCCATAGTTCTCTATGAGTGGAGTGGCCACCACAAAGCCCTGATCTCAATCGATTGAAAATTTATGGGCAAAGCTGAAAAGGAAGGTGCGAGAAAGGAGATCTACAAACATGGCTCAGTTACACCAGTTCTTTCAGGAATAAGCCAAAAATTATGGAAGGATATCCAAAACATTTGTCCCAAGTCATACAGTTTAAGGGCAATGCTACCAAATACAAATGAAATGTATGTAAACTTTTGACTGTAGTAAGTAATAAAAATGCCATAAAAAATTCTCTCTCTCATTATTCTGGCATTTGGCAAATATAAATAATTTTGGTAATCCTAATTGACCTAAAAAAGGTAAGGTTTATTCTGATTGCATGTCAGAGAGTGAGAAAAACATGCATATGTGTCTTTATTTGAATTTCAGGAAAACATTTTTACATCTGTTGCAAGGTCTGACACCTGGCTGACTGTCCAGCAGTTTTTTGTGACCCATGGTCACAATAAATGAAGCCATACAAGAAACTTTAAAATTTGTCAGCTATGATGTAATGCAAAAGGTTTTGGCCAGCTGTTATTTTTTGTTACATGAGTCCAATAACTTACACAGTGTTAATTCAAACCTGTGACAGGTTAGAATTTAAAGCAGTGTATGTACACCACAGGGTCTGGCATAATCAGACTGCTTAAAAAGGCCACTGCATGAGCAGAAAAGTACTTCTACACTTCTCTTTTCAAAGCAATCTGCTCTCATTCAACACAGTTACCTGGACATGTGCTACTCTCTTTTTACTTTAAAGTGGTCAGGTGCCACTCAACTTGAACCTACCCATGCGTTGACAGACACTGTTCAGCCGTGCACTTATCCTGGTTCCAAGGGAGAAAAAATGTTGGTTTCTATGGCTCAGGTGGAATTGTTTAAACTGTTCTATTCAAAAGAGCTATTTTTAGTATTGAGACAAATTTTACCTGGTATTTTGAAAAAGAGTGAAAATCCCCAATTTTGTACACAAACCAAGCTTGCACAAATATCTAAGTTCTTTCAATTACAACAGTGGCAGAAATCGTTCAATAAATTTCCGCATTGACTGTGTTCAGGGCTTACAGAATCTATGAAGCAGCAACTGAAAAAGGAAACAAACCACATTAAGGGTATGTGCAGAAGGCGGCTTGGATATGTTTGTATAGCATGTAAAACGTATTGCGTCAGACGCATCCAAAAACGTTCCACAAGGTGTAGTACGCTTCTGGATACGTTTTCTAGACTGCTAAAACGTATTCCTATTGTTTCTATGGGTTTTTCAATACGTGAAATGGATCAAGAATTGACATGTCAATTCTTTGAATACATCCGTTTGACACAATGCAAAAACATATGTAAAACACAATTCGTGTTTTACATTGAAATCAATGTAAATCACACTTGAACATTGTTAAATACGTTTTGGGGTCTGTTTTTTGGTACGTGAAACGTACCAAAAAATGTGTTTAGCAATCGCCGTGTGAACATATCCTTAAGGGAATTTATCTTAATCATATTTTTACAAATTAAAAACAGTTTATTATACAATTTTCTTTCTTTTGCATTTTTATTTTCTAATTGTAGATTTTTTTAATCTGTTTTATGTAAATGCTAATATAGCCAGCCTTTCTGTCTGATCTGTTTTTATCAGAATTTAAAATTATGATTTACAGCAGTAACATGGACAAATGAGCTTGTGAACAGGAGCTGTGTCACTGGCTCATTGACTTCTATGGAATATTATTTTAGGCATGCTTTGTGAACTGGGAAGAAATCATTGTGTAGAAAGGTCAAGAGGATGAGCTGTGACCATCACATATTGTGAATGGTGCTGTTATCCATTCATTGGTGTCACCTTTCACTGTGATCCAGTGTTAATAATGAAGAGACTGCTGACATTTTTTTACTACAGAAGAGGAAGTGTCAGCATATTACTAGTTTAGTGACCAAAGTGAAAACTGCAGGTTTTCCGGTTTTATTTTCAGTATACAGTGATACAGAAAAATGAAGCAATACATAACAAAAATTAGAAACATGATTTAAAGAATAGGTCCTTTTCTGATCATACATTCCCTTCAACGGTAGCTTCACACGATGAGCTTTTGAATTTTTTAGGCCAGATGTTACTAGTCCATAGGAAAGTATAATAAACTGGAAAATAGGTAAGATCTTTAATATGCATAAACAGGTTGAAACAATGCATCACTTCTACCTCGGTTTATCCCTTACTGCCGAGCATTTACCTCCCTAAAACACATTTCTATCCTTGCTTTATTGAGTAATTATACTTTACTATCATGCCATTAGAGACATTCTCAGACACATATGCATGATATCAAACCTACAAGCCTGATTTGAGAAAAAATCAAAAGGAATGGAAATGAAATTGCCATTCGTCAAACTGGATTTAGTAGAGATAGTTATACCGAACAATATTTCAATTACACATCTACCATAATCTATTAGGTGGCAAATTAAAATTCACGCATTAAGTCATAAAATTTAGAAGAATTTTCACCCTGAAAATTTAGAGATTTTTTAGGGACACCGTTCTAATGATAGGGCCCGTAAAAACCCACAATACCCTCTAAAAACTACAACCCCAATTAAAGCTTTAAGTTTATATAACCATGATTTTTCACACACAATGAAAATGAATGTGAAAAAAATACTGTTTTTTCAATTATCCATCATGAATATAGTAATGGACATGGAAAAGCAACTCAACATCGATATCCCCAATTCTATTCCTTTTTTAGATATTTATGATATGCCATATGTGCTATCTGACTAACATCAGCCGAGAGTAGAGGACACCTACTGGATTTTGGGTTTCATTTTCATTACCATTTTCTTTAGGTGCCATTACAGGTTTTTGGGCACCCTAAAGGTAACACCCTAACACCCGTAAAAAGACCACATATTGAAAACTACACCCCTTAAGCTTATGTTTTATTACTTTTACACAATAGAAATGAATTTGCAAAAAAATGTATTTTTATGTCCTCATAGTCTCATAGCCATAACTTTTAAATTTTTCTTTATATTGAGCTAAGCTTTTTGTGGGATGTTGGCCTTTTTATTGGTACTATTATGGGGTGACACTTTGATCACTTTTTATGATGGTTTTTGTGAGGTTTTTTGAATAAAATACAGCAACTGGTAGTGGTTTTTATTTCTTTGTTTTACAGCGCACACCGTGCGCTATAAATTACATGCAAGGTTTACTCAGCAGGTGGATACAATTACAGGGATACCCAATTTATATTTTTTTATGCTTTACTAGTTTTACACAATAAAAACACTCTTATTCGAAAGGGAAAACATGTTTTTGCATTGCCATAGTCTGAGTGAAATAACTTTTTTATTTTTCTGTGTACGGAGCTGTGTAGCAGCTTGTTTTTTGCGGGATGAGTTGGCGTTTTTATTTGTATCATTTTTTATGGGGGGACAAGGCTTTTTGATCACTTTTAAATCTGTTATTTGTAAGGCAGCCATAACTTTTTTATTTTTCTGTATATAGATGTTAAGGACAGTTAGGGGCGCACAATAAGACAAAGAGTCAGGCCCTGACGCTGGTCCCAACCACTATCCCTGCCGCTTGGGGTACCCAACTCCTTACTAGGTCGGCCCCAACCAGAAGACTGAGCACTACTCTGAGCAAAGTGCGACACAAGATGCAGACAAACAAACGTAGAACAAACAGGAAGAGAGTCAGACAGGCAAGGTCGGCAATGAACAGGTAACGCAGTACAGAATCAGGGGACAGAAGAGTAAACAAGAGTCCAAGCCAAGGTCAAAAAGCACAGGAGAAATCAAGCAGTAAACAGGCGAACTATAGGCAGAGGTAAACCGTACAGCAGGCAAGAAAGACAGGAAGCAGAGTCCTCATATAGGGAACAGGATAAGATAGAACAGGGGTGATAGGAGAATAGATATGTCAATCAAAAGATGAAAAGGTTAACCCAAATAAGGCTGGAAGATTCCTGGCCACAGTTGTTGGCCAGGAATCAATTAAGCATACAGAGCTAGAAGACAGTGTTCACACTGGGAAAAGTATTATGTCAAAAACCATGGTTTTCGTTGCGAAGGCCGTGGCTGGCAACTAGAGCACAAAGCTGGGGGTCTGTAGGGCATGATCATCACAATAGAGCTATGTAAGGGCTTTTTTTTTAATTGCGGGATGAATTGATGTTTTTGGTTGGTATCATTTTGGCATTTATATGAGTTTTTGATAGCTTTATACTTCATTTTACCGCAGCAGGTTAAATAATGTGACAAATTTATAGGCTAGGTCATTACGCATGTTGCGATGCCAAACATGTGTACTTAATTTTTGATCTTTTTGGGGGTGATTGGCGTTTGTAAAGGGGAAAAAGGCGATGTATGGGTTATTTATTTAATGGGTATGTGTTTTACTTTTTTTTTTACTTTTAACAGTGACTTGTAACAGTGATCTTCAGATCACTGTTACAATGGAGAGCAGTACACAGCAGTACTGCTGTCTACTGCTCACCATGGCAACTGTCAAATCTTTATGCCTGGCCATGCCTACAGAGTATGGCTGGGCATAGTGACGTCACAGGCAACCCAAAAGCCTATGTTAGGCTTCCACACTGTCAGAGAAGCCATCGGATTCCACGATCACGCCATGGGTGCTCCAATGGGGACAATGTAGGTAAGGAGATAATAGGGTATGATCCTACAGAATATATGAAAGTGTCTCATTCATGTCACTTTGAAACTGGTATGGATTTGTAAGACAGTTTCTTGCCAAACTTTGGCACATTTTTGATGCATTGTACAAGTTTGAAACAAAATGCCCCCACATCTTTGGAGCTGTCAGGGCTGGGTGGCGCTCGGTCTGAAGGGAGTAATAGTCTGCAGCAGCTGATTTGCGACCTCACCCTGATACACATTCTGCTGGCAGCTCTGTGAGTGACAGAGGTCCATCCACTCCGGACAGGGGGCGTGTCGCACCAGCCAATGGGAGAACCCAGAGGCCACTCCAATCAGCTACAGGGGCGGTATCCGGGAATCACATTTAAACTTCCGGCAGACTGAGTGCTGCGCCTGCGATATTTCCTGGCCGCCTTCTATATCTGTGCTTATTGCTTGTTTGCTTATCCGTGTACCTGACCTCGGCTTGTTTCCTGACCCTGTCTTACTTCTGATTTTGTACCTCGCTCCCGTTTGGCTTTTGACCCCGACTTGTTAAGGTTTCTCTTTGGTTCCGATTTGTGGCTTGGCGTTTCTGATTGGTTTTGACGCGACTGCCCGACAAATTCTTCCTCCTAGGCCCCACACTCAGCACACGGGGACGCCCCATTGGCGTCTCCGCTTAGGGCAGCACGTCAATGGCGGGGACAGTGGGCTGATTTTCCAGTCAAGGCTCACTGTATTTCCCCTTTTGACGACAGGACTTTAAAAATGTCTTGTCGGGTACAAAAATGGAAAAATTTTTTGGCGAAACGACGGTTTTCCTACACTAGGAAAAGGGGCTGTTTTTGGGGGTTTAAAGCACGCCCAAAAAAAAATGGCACAGACCCATTCATACATGTTGCCCTTCATTTGCAGATGCACCATTATCTAAACATGTAGGGTTATGCCACAATAATAACCCAAAACCCTTACAATTTTGGGGTATCTCTAAATTAAAATTAACCCATTTTTTGGGCAAGAAAAATTTACAAGAAGAATTCCCCACGATTACGTTTAAGGTTCCCTTTTAATTAAATTTTTTAATAATTTAAATATTTTAATTTTTAAATTTTTATTTTTTTTTTAGAATTTATTTTTGCTTTTTTTCCCGGGGTTTTTTTTTATAAGTAAAAGTATTCTTACAACTATGTCACATACCATTAAATAAAAAAAATTCTCAACACCCCCAAATTAAAAACAAATTTTTTTTTAATCTTTTGTAAGTACTAACTATATGCAATTATTAATATTTATTATTGCCATTTGTTTAAAAGTAAAAATGTGTATCCTTAACCCTTTTTCTAAATCCCCCCCTTATGTAAAAAAATAGAGTCCACAACAGTCATAAATTTTACAGAAAATCAAAAGCTAAACCCTCTGTATATTTTCATAATAAGCTTATATATTACAAAGAAACAGGTTTTTACACATGCTCAGTAGTGATATGGGTTTTCTATGGCAAAATAGAAGCCCCCATGCATGCGTATTAAAAGTAAATTAAGACTTGAACATTAGTTGGGATGGGTACACATTGCTATTTTCACTTGATATTTCGGGGGGCACCGACAGGCGCATAGCTTCTATTTGGGCCCCCCTGGGGGGATTTGCCAGGACCACCAATTAAAGGGCATTTTACCAATTGTTCTGATTTCTCTTGATCTAGTCAATCTAAAATAGGGGAGCATTTGTTCTGTTGTTTTAATGGACCAAAGTTTTTTACTTTGTAGGATTCACACAGTAGGCAATTAGCCCGATATCAACCCGTTGCAGCTATTTTTTCCCCTAACTTTGAAAACGCCACAAAATACGTCAGGTTTCATGTAATTTAAATTTTTTATATCATCCTTTTGTTATCATAAAATAAGTGTGTTTCCATTTAAAAACACTGGTTGGGGAAAGGGGGTTAAAACCGGTTTCTATTTTTGCAGATGATACCAAGTAATGGAGTGTACGCAATGCAGGGTGATGTTCTAAAAATTTCAAGCACCCGGTCACACGAGTGTTGGCAATCCACTCGCAAAAAAGGCAATGGGGGGATAAATGAAAGTTTTTTCCCTCGGGAGAATCACTTGTTTAGAAGGACCTGGTTGTACCTGTAGGTCATAGATTACAGAACAGTATGCAATGTCAATCAGCTGCCTCTAAGGCCAGCAGGATATTGGCGTGTATTAAAATAGGCATGGACTCCCGAGAAAAGGATGTAATATTACTGCTATATAAACTATTGGTGCAGGCTCATTAGGAATATGCTGTTCAGTTATGGGTTCCAGTTTATTTAAAGCATGTCCTGGAGTCATAGAAAGTACAGAGACGAGCAACCAAACTAATAAAGGAAATGGGGCATCTTAGTTGTGAGCAGAGGTTAAAAGAATTAAACTTACTTAGGCTGCAGAAAAGACAACTACGGGGAAACACAATGGGCCACATGTATGAATCCCGCCGGGTGGGGGCGCACCTTTCCGCCAGTTTTCCGGCGGAATCTGCGCCTGATTTATGTCGGGGCCGGGGCGCGCTCATACATAGCATGTAAAGTTCCGCCGCTGCCCGCCTGTGTTTTAGGCGCAGTGCGGGTCCAGGGCGCAGTGCGGCGCTGCGCCTATGATTCGGCGCCGGAGGTAGTGTGGTCATACTTGTGGGGAAAAGTCCGCCGCGCCCCGCCAGTGTGTTAGGCGCAGTGCGGGGACTGAGGCACAGTGCGGCGCTGTGCCTATGATTCGCCGCCCGAGCTAGTGCACTCATACATGCGGGGAAAAGTTCCCTGCGCCTCGCCAGTGTGTGTGGGGCACAGTGCGGGGACATGGGCGCCGTGCGGGACTACGCCGAAAAATAGTTCCGATGCGAGACAGGCTGGAACAGCGAGAAATCATTCCACATGTCGGTGCGGAGTATGAATCAAAAATCGCCTTTATAAAGGCGTTCAACATTCTCAGGAAAAGAGCTGAAACCTTAAAAATAAAAAATACATAAAACAAAATCACTTTCCAATATCCTAATTGAAGAATTAGGATATTGGAAATTGCCGGGAAATACAGTAATTCAAATTCCGAAAGCTATTCTGATTGCGTCATAAACCGGCCAACAGATAGAAGCACAGTGACCATAAAACCTATGGGAAGTTTAGACCAATCAGAATCCACGTCGGGATAGTTTTCAAAAATACAGTAAAAATGCTGAAAAGAGCTGATTGGTTAAGCTACCGGGGACTTGGCTAGCTCAGCCAATCAGAATAGGAGCGACAGAGACCCATCTAGCCTATGAGAAGTTTAGACCAATCAGAATCCACGCGGGACAGTTCAAAATACTGTAAAAATGCTGAAAAGAGGTGAATTGCTGAGCTAGCGGGGGCTCGGCTAGTTCAGCCAATCAGAGCGCGAGCTACTTCTCCCATTATAGTCTATGGAGAGATGGGCGCAATGCAATCTCGGCTCTCAGTGCCGTGCGGCATGAAGTATTAATAAAAAAAATCTTTTTTTATTAAGTGTAAAACATTATGAATAAAGAGCCGAAACCCTCTTTACAAATAAAGCAGTTAAAAACCCAAACAACGCGTTTGTCGCCGAGACAGGAGCTACATAGGGAATTGCAATAGAGAGAATTGCCGGGAAATACAGTAATTCAAATTGTTTAAGCTATTCTCATTGGTCGGCATAAACCAGCCAATCAGAATAGGAGCGACAATGTCCCATTATAACCTATGGAGAAGTTTGGACCAATCAGAATAGGAGCGACAGTGGCACATTCTAACCTATGAAGCTGTATTAACCAATCAGAATAGGAGCGACAAAGTCCCATTATATCCTATGGAGAAGTTTGGACCAATCAAAATCAAAGGCGGGACAGTTCAAAATACAGTAAAAAGACAGAAAAGAGCTGATTGGCTGAGCTAGCGGTGGCTTGGATATCCCAGCCAATCAGAGCGCGAGCTACTTTTCCCATTATAGTCTATGGAGAGATGGGCGCACTGAAATCTCCGCGCTCAGCGCCGTGCGGCATGAAGTATTAATCAAAAAATCATTTTTATTAAGTGTAAAACATTATCAGATAAAGAGCAGAACCCTTCTTTACAAATAAAGCAGTTAAAAACCCGAACAACGCGTTTGTCGCCGAGACCGGCGCTACATAGGGAATTGCAATAGAGAGAATCGCCGGGAAATACAGTAATTCAAATTGTTTAAGCTATTCTCATTGGTCGGCATAAACCAGCCAATCAGAATAGGAGCGACAATGTCCCATTATAACCTATGGAGAAGAATTGACCAATCAGAATAGGAGCGACAATGTCCCATTATATCCTATGGAGAAAAATTGACCAATCATATTCCAAGGCGGGACAGTTCAAAATACAGTAAAAATGCAGAAACGAGCTGATTGGTTGAAGCGGCGGGGGCTCGTCCAGCTTAGCCAATCAGAGCGCGAGCTACTTTCTCATAGAGTTCTATGGGGAAAAGAAATTCTGAGCGCGCTCTGTGATTGGCTAAGTTAAAAGAGGCGCCGTTATTTGGACCAATGGGAGAGCGAGCGACGCTCCTATGGGTTTTCTAATGCAATCTGAAATCAAACTGTACACGGCCGAAATCAAATTATAAGACTACAGAAGTGGTCCCGATGTGTATATAAAATGAATAATAATATGGGGGTAACGAAAAAAAAATATTAAATCAATAAAATCATGTTAATTTCTTTATTTTCGTTGCACCCATACTATTGATCCTTGGCTAACGAAAATAAAGAAATAAACATGATTTTATTGATTTAATATTTTTTTTTCGTTACCCCCTGCGGTATTCGGGCTGTTAGGCGCAGTATAAAAAACAGGCGGAAATCCCGATCATACATGTCGCCCAATATATTTATATATAAGTATATAAATGGCCCCTACAGAAAGTATGGTGAAAATATATTTCATGTCAGACCCCCTTAAAAGACAAAAGGGCATTCCCTTTGCCAGGAGAAAAAAAGGATTCAATCTTCAGGAAGAGAAAAGCCTTACTCACCATAAGAACTTTTAATCTTAGCAAGAATAGTTGAGGGTTTTAAGAAAGGCTTAGGTAAAATTTAAATAATATTAAAGGGGTTTTGCCACGATGTAATGTTGACATGGGATCCTCCAAAATGGGTATTTAATCACTTTTCTAAATATATGTGATTACAAAAATTGCAGTCGTAGAGAGCTACAGGCTGCCTTACCTATCCTTAGTTACTTAAAAGCTTCTATTAGATACGACCTGCGCAGGCTTGCACAGATCACACTTCTTATCTGATGAGAGGGAGCTGAAGAAGCTTTCAAGGCACCGGGTAGAAATATGTTGTCTTTGTATACAGAATCCACTAGGTGTAGTGTGATTATCTGAGTAGATCCCTGCTTTATCTGATGACAGAGAACATGAAGAAGCTTTCAAGCTGCTGTGGAGAAAAGGTGTTGTCTTTTGTATACAGAATCCACTAGTTGTATATTGATTTTTTGAGTGAACATTTCACACGATCCCTTATGCACGGCTCTGTGCTCTGGCTGTGTCTCTCTCTCTTAGCTCAGCGTGGCTTGTTTACATTTGATTCTTAGCAGATAAGGCACGTCCTGGCAAAACCCCTTTAATACTTGTGTGTTATATAAAATGTTTACCATAATGTACAGTAGATCTAGTCTGATGGCATTAGGCATTTTGGTATTAGGAATGAAATATACCTTTAGCCCATGCCTTACCGGTTCCAAAGTCTGCATGAGTAAGGGGAAAGAAAATTTAAAGTTTACATATACCCCTCCTTTCATTCACATTTTCCCTACCCTTGGTTATACTTGATGGACATGTGTCAACCATACTAACTATGTTATAGTTGTTTTAAGAACAACCGTGTCAGTGAAATGTTCCAAGATATTATTCTCAAGGTTAGGTGAAAAACTTTGATTGTATGCTATATTCTTTACTGTGAAAGTGAAAAGATGAGCAACCAAACTAATAAGTAAAATGGAGCATCTTAGTTATGAGGAGTGAGGTTAAAAGAATTAAACTTATTTAGTTTGGTGAAAAGCTATTTCATGCAAAACGTATTAAAAAACAAGGGGCACTTTCTCTGTCTGGAGAAAAAAAGATTCAATATCCA
The DNA here is from genome assembly GCA_025379985.1 of Phyllomedusa bahiana. Classification (NCBI taxonomy): domain Eukaryota; kingdom Metazoa; phylum Chordata; class Amphibia; order Anura; family Hylidae; genus Phyllomedusa; species Phyllomedusa bahiana. The sequence goes on from JAODAL010003296.1 coordinate 53,455, forward strand.
ATAGTGAATCTGTGGAATAGCCTGCATGAGGAGCTGGTTACTGCAAGAACAGTTGAAGGTTTCAAAATAGACTTTGACAACTACTTACTACTAATTATTAATACTTATGTAGCCATAGAAAACATCTGGATCCAGTCTGATGGCAATTTTGGGATCAGGAATAAAATATTTCTTTAGGGCAGATTGGTTCATGCCTTATGGGTTCCAAAGTCTTTATCAGTTGGGCAAACAAAGCTAAAAAATTCCCTCTATCCCTACCTTCACCAATTTCTTTCCCCACTCTTGATGGAACTTGATGGACATGTGTCTTTTCTCATCCCTACTATGTAGGATTGTATCAACTGGTATACTGAAGATACTAGTACTAAAATTCATGGCAAAGTGACTGACTAATTTCAGCATTATGTATTGAGAATTAAATACACATTTTGCGTGGACTTTTGAATAAATAATTTTAATGGTTTAACACATTAAAATTTAAGTCTTATGGTAAAATGGTACTAGTGAAAAGTTTTGGGTGATAGTTGGCAATCAGCTGTAGTTTGAATTTGTATTTATTGATTGGATTCTTTCAGCCAACTATTAGGGGTTTTTCTTTGCTATAGGAAAATAAAAAAAAATAAAAAAAGAATACTATACATTACTTTTTATTTTATAGTTTTTTTTCTCTTTGACTGCATTTTTCGGTCATTAAAAGGTTTTTTTTTTTTCCTAAATGCTGCATGCCTTTGGTATGGGCATTTTTCAGGCAGTTGTTGTTATTTTTCCCTTCATAGAATGCCACTATATTTTTCTGCAGTAAAAAAAAATGCAGGTGTACATATGTGACACACTTTATGCACTTCTGTAGTATTTTTCCACATTACAAATGATGTGATAGGTCATGCCAATTGTAATAGAAAATATGGACCAGAAAAGGAGCAACTAAAAATGCATGTACTTAAACAGATTATTTTAAAAAATTACATGTTAAACTGCATAAAAAATTGGAAAAAATGCTGTTTTTGAGGTGTTTTTCAGCCTAAAAACATCATTAAAAATATGGTTATGAAGGAGGTCTAAATGCAGAAATACTAACTGTGGTCGTGCTTAAGTAAAAATAGACAAAAATACTTCAGAGCTAAGAATTAAGAGAGACTTTCTTAAAAGGCCACATACAAGTAAATTAAAATTAGGAGTAGAAACTAAAGTTTGGTGAATAGGTTTATTTTACTGAAAGAGATATTGCAGTTTTTATCTTTTGTGCTGGCAGCTACTTTTGCTAATTTGACGACTGGAAGTGCAATGAAGGTCGCTATCACCTTTGTTTATCAAAAAACTGATAATCGACTATACTTTTGTTGTGCTGAAACCATAACAAACAAAAACTACAAAAACTCCTAGATACAGCGGCGGAGCGGCCACTTGATGAAAGAATGCCCGATATCCTCAGGAATATATACCAGCAACCACAAGAATATCGATATCTTAGGGCTAAATATATACAATAAAAAATAACCTTTATTAATAACCTGATAAAAGGGGACTACCAAGTCCCTAATAAGGCCCTACTTACTACTCTACACCACAGACAACAGCGGAGAAACCGCCCCAAAAAGGGCGACCCCACACAGGAACCTACTCTACAAACCCTAAACCGTCCCTAAACCTAACACCATCCCCAAAACAGTAACACACATACAAAAATAAAATTAAAAAACAAAAAAAAAAGAAAACCCCCTATCTAAGAAAAACAGAAAAGGAAACAACCACACAGTGAATCCCTGTCCCAACGCGTTTCCCCCACAGATACTGTGGGTTCATCAGGGAACAGTAAACATAAGAACCGTAATTAACAAATGTGCATAGTTTAGGTCCTTATAATGATAATGGAGACGGGTAGTAATATTATAGATATATTTACATTCCTTGATACTGGACTGGTGGATAACATAGAGCGATGTCCAAATGAATACCACAGGTCCCCAAGATGAGGGAAGAAAACAGCACCCGCTCCTGCCTGGCGGCGTCATCTTCGTCCAGCAGTGAGGCCACTTAAATGTTCCATGAACTCAATGTTTGTATGGATTTCAGATCGTACTGCTGTATTTTCTGTGTTTGAGAATTAGTACTACAGCCTCGAGGGCCTGTGCTTGTGTATATGTTTGTTGTGAAAATGGATGTATTAGGTGATTATTTTTGTTTTTTTAATGTGGCAGAGACACCGTTATTTTTTCATATGATAACTGCTTTCAGTGTAAATATGGAGATGGTTGGCAGTCTTCTATCTGGTAACATAATACTCTACTACTGGGGGGAAAAAACTGATTCTAAAAGTACCAGGATAAAATATTTTCTTTTTAGGCCTTGTTTACATCTGCATTGGAGGTTTCACTTTGTTTCACTCTGGCTCCATTAAATCAGTGTTCCCCAACTCCATTCCTCAAGGCCCGCCAATAGGTCATGTTTTCAAGATCTCCCACAGAATGCATTGAAAATAATGAAATCACCGGTGCAATGCTAAGGAATGCCAGAAAACATGACCTGTTGGTGGGCCTTGAGGACTGGAGTTGGGGACCCCTGCATTAAATGACGGCCACCAATAGCACCTGACACACCCCACTGACGACAATACAGTTCTTCAGTTTCTGTCATGGTGGCCATTATTTTACCATGAAAAGTAGAGGTGTATGCTGCACTGTTTTTTCCAGTCACTTTTAACAAGATCTACACTGAAGGCTTTGAACCAAACCTAAGACGCAGATGTGAACATGGTCTTAGTTTAATTTTAATAGAGATGTAAGAGCTAGATCAGGGCAATTTTAATGTGAGCGATTGAAGGCAACACAAATTACCGCAGATTCATTTATATATAATTAATGGCTCAGTCCTGGTAACCGCACTATACAATTGAAGTTCAGAAGTGATAAATATTTAGGGGGACATGAATTAAAATGGTCTATTTCTGAGACTTTCTCTGTTGCCCATAGCAACCAATCAGAGATCCCTTTTCAATTTTCAGAGCACTATATGAAATGAAAGGGGAGCTCTGATTGGTTGCTATCGGCAACAAAGAAAGTCTTAGACCTAGAAAGTTTTCATACATTAGGTCCTTAATGCTTCACATTGTAAAGAAAGACAAACCCCTCCACACACCAAAGCACATATAATTTTTTTTTATAACAGTCATAATTTTGTCACATGACTTACTTCTGTTGTATCTCTTCTTTCTTAATTTGCTGGTTAAATGTGAGAAATTATAATGTTTGCAACCATGTTTCCACAGAATAACCCTTTGTTCATTTCTATTTCCATCTTTAAATGTAGCTCTTTTTGCATCACCTCCCATTACACATGCCTAAAGTTGATAAATCTGCTCTTATGATGCTCATATTGTATTTAGCTACATTTCTGTATATTTATGATTCTGTTAATCAGCTAATATACAATAATATTAATTACTTCACAAATAGACAAAACGTTTAAATAACATCGGATTATATTGTTCAAATTGTACATAGGTTAAACCAGGATTTTTTTAATGTCCTTGTGCAACTTACTTTTCTATATCTTCTTGTCCCAACACAATTTTTCCCCCAAGTGCTTATTGCACCTCCAATTGTTTCTTACTTTCTTTGCTTATAGTAGAAGTTGATTTTGGCATCCAGTATAGTGGTAGACAGCCAAAAGTAAGTGTTAAAATCAGTATAATTAACAGGTTTGCATCTGGCTGTGGGCCAGTATTTTGCTATTCCAACATCACAGAAGTCTTTTGCCAGGAAAGGTTATCCAGAGTGACACTTACAGCTTGCCAGAACTGAAAAACTGCTACAACATATACGAAATGATGTCTATATCAGTGTTTGTGGTCAGGATATCATAGGGTCTGTGGATGAAATGAACAGAAATACACGGTGAAGTGGTGGTAAAAGCAGAAGTTAGTATGTCACCACCAGCTACCCAACCTCTTTTGTCATCTATAAGTGAGATGGTGGTGATGTGCTGAATATAACCATATAACCACCACATTTTATGAAAAATTGGGTGAAAGATTACCAATAAAAATTAAAACGGAATTGTACAAAATATTGAACATTTTTCAGTAAATCCACAGACAAAACTGAATGTATTAACATGTAGATTTTTCCACGGAGAAGGTAAATTCTGCATGAGAACAGAGCATGCTGCATGTCGATCTGCTCCACTGCTTGTGGATGGGTTTATATATTCAGTTTTAGTATTTTGAAACCGCTGAAAATCCGATGGTACAATGTGCTGGATAGACGGCGCTGAAAAATTTGTGCTGTAGTCTATACAGTACCAGTTTTTTACCACCGCATTAAAATCTAGCGGGATATGCAACATGTTATACATTCTACCGGATTCTGCTTGGGTTTGCCATCGGCCCCGTACATTGAATAAAAAAAAAAAATCAGATTTAATATAAGGTTAACACAGAACTTTGGGAGAGGGGGAATTATAAAAAAGCAATGCAGATAAAACAGTAGAGATGATCACTTTGACCAGTCAGATGTTACAGCAAAGGTCGGAAAGTGAAAATAGAGCCTGATTAATTGATATGGACATCTCCTTCACTTTGCCTTTACCTTTCTTTTATTCAATCTTTAAGCTTTTTGATTTACATTGGAGATCTTGAGAACAAGCAGCCTTTTCTTCTGCTTTTCTACCCCTATCCCCTGCAAGCAAGATTGTTGAAATCCTGTATGTACACATTAGTTCAGTACCCTAGAAAGGCTCCACATGTCAGTGATTTAATGGTGACGTATGCACCTGACTCTAAGAACATATTTGTTTTGTCAGTGTTCCAGATCGAGGGGGTCATGCTGCTTCCTTGATTAGCTGTGAGTCTTATGGAGTTAATCTCCCCCAGAGAGTTTGCCTCTATGACAGACACTGCCAATAGAAAGCCAATAGAGTACTTGGCCTATATGTATTGGCTCTGACTCAACCCATTTATTTTACTTTATGATTTCCTTCTCTAGCAAAGCACACAGCTATTGTCAGAATGGAAGGCACTGTGTGCCTCCGAGAGTTCTCTATGAAATCAAATTACAGAAGTCCAACAAAATATTTTCAGCAATCAATAAAACTACAAGATGGAGGATCACTTGTCTGAACTCATTGATCCTGGTCTTAAAGATAGGTGCAAGGGGATTTCATGTGTAGGATCTCCACTGCACATGTAATGAATAAAAGAACAGAAACAAACGCATGAAAATTAGTATATAAATAAGTGGTTTACCTATTCTGCAATGCAAAGCAGATAGTCAAGTGCACTGGTATAAAATAAATTCTAAATATCTAAACGTTGGAATAGATATAACGGGCTCTCAAGGTCCCTCTTCAATATACTGTACTAGGTTATTCCAATATTTATTAATGTTAGTTATAACCTACAGTTTTCCTGATAACCACACAGATGCCATTAGCTAACAGTTCATTAGATAACATCAACATAAAAATACATCCTGTAAAATATATCCAAATAATAATAGATTACAACTAATATAGTGCACAAACTATAGCAGACAAGTAGTACTTAAAAATAATTAAAATTAATTAAAGCAAAAAAGGTTCATGCATAAAACAATTCTTGCAGAAGATAATCACATAAGAGTTCAAAAACTACCAAGATCCACATCTGGGGGTATAATTTATAACCGCCTGTGGGCCTCTATATGCAGTCACTACATTTTATTCTATACTAAATGTAAATTAATAAGCGGCAAGAGATTGTTTCGTAAAATACAAGTGTTACTTCCTATGGCACACATCATATATAGGTGTTATACACGGAGTTCACTGAGCTTTGAAACATCAATTTAGAGCACTTTGTAAAGGCATACAATTCGAGAAATCAAAAAGACAAAAATCAAGAGTATTTTAATGTGCCCAGCTGGTTACACATAGAAACGTAGTAGGGAATGTTTTCTAGTGTTTTTTAATTGAAATTTAAGGACTAAAAAAAAGTGCCATGATAGTACAGTGGTACATGCGATGGCCCAATGGTCATTTATGAATTACACCCCTGGATGTGGATCTTTTAATATACAAGGAATCTTTAGATAAACTTTTAATTGATTATGTTATAAATTAATTATTTTATGCATAAACCTTGATTTTTTTTTATAGTTTTCTAATACAACTTGTCTATATTGTTTGGACAATGTTAATTGCAGGTGTATTACTTTTTATATAAAAGAAACACTGCTGGTTTAAAAACTGTTTTTTTCTAATCATATTTTGGATAAATTTGGACAATAGATTTTTTAATGATTCCTTTTATCTAATGAGCTGCTAATGAAATCTATGTAAATGTTTCTCAAGGAAACTGGAAGTTACTACTGATGTTAATACATATTGTGAATGGAATAACAGTTCTACAGTATACTAAAAATAAAATATAAGCACTATACTTTATTTTATGGTCATGAACAAAGCAGCTCAGTAAACACTGCTGTAAATGCAGCATTTGATTTCACTCTCTGTCCACGTCACTGTCACACACACATATACCCTAAAGATTACCTACATACATGTAATTTTACCATGCTGAAAAAATCCATTCTATGCCCTAAGGACAATAATGCAGAATTACCATCACTGGGCCAGATGCACAATTGAAATAACACCAATCCAATGTTTAATAACATTTTCCAACACAGCGAAGAACAAAAGATTGCTTTAGTATATAAACATGCTGAAGAATAAGACACATATCCAGAAGTAAAGGCTGGTTTCCCTTAAGCCTTATGCACATGACTGTCTATTGAATTTGTCTAGTACACTTCTGTAATATGGCATCCATAGACATCTACAGGCTCATTTTTGCTTGCAATAGTCTAAAATTGTGCTCTCTGTTACCACAATGCTACTAGAAAAAAAGTGCATATTGATGCACTCCATCATAAGCTTTCTGGAAAAGAAGGTTCACAAAGAATACCAAACCCTTAAAATCAGAAGGCTCTGCAAGGTTCAGGGACAAGTGGTCTCCCCACACAAAGCTGTGTAGAGAGACTTCTGGGGCCCCAGTAAAATAAAAAAGAAACATATACTCCCCTTCCTTTGGTCCCTGGTTCTAGCGTTGTGTGTCTCTACTCTACATTAGACATTATGGGAAAGGGGCTGAGACGCCCACAGCGCCCTCTGTTGGATGTAACAAATCCGCAATTTGCTTTTGACCCACCGAGTCTTGAGAAAGCAAAAAGGATTTTAGTCAGACCAGTATATCTCATCTGCAGACAACGCTGTTTCGGGATTTTTGTCCTTCTTCAGTGCAGAGCAGAGCGATACTGGCTGGCTGTGTGGGAGGCATCGAGTAGCTCAGGAAGGGAAGATCTCTCCTTAAGGAGAGCACGAACTAACGGATTGAAGAGTTTGATATGCCTTTTCGCCCACAACTTAGCAACTGAATATCACAATGCAGCCAGCCAGTATTTCTCTGCTCTGCACTGAAGAGGGACAAAAATCCCGAACAGCGTTGTCTGCAGATGAGAGATACTGGCTTGGCTAAAATCCTTTTTGCTTTCTCAAGACTCGGTGGGTCAAAAGCAAATTGAGGATTTGTTACATCCAACAGAGGGCGCTGTGGGTGTCTCAGCCCTTTCCCATAATGCCTTGTGATATGCAGATGCTAAGTAGAGGGCGAAAAGGCAAAACAAACTCTACAAGCCGTTCGTTCGGTGCTCTCCTTAAGGAGAGATCTTCCCTTCCTGATCTACTCTACATTTTCATTCATGAACTTCTGAACGGGGACGTCAACACTGCAGCAGTCATTCTCCTCTACTTACCTCTATCACTGTTCAGCTTCAGGGTGACATCCCGGTTTGGAAGTTCAAGAATGAAAATAGAAGACTAGAAAGACACAGCGCTAGAACCGGATGAAGGTGAGAATACTTTACTGTAGTCTCAGGAGCGGTATTCTTGAGTTTGTTACAAGGTGGACAACCCCTTTAATGGGGAGTAAGGAACTACAATCCATTTTATGACTCTGCCACCTGGAAAATTTGGACAAACAAATGTGGATAGTGAGCACAAAATAAAAACTTGAAAAAAAAAAAGAAGTTGGCTGGATGCTGTACCATGGTAGCCACATCACCAGTGATTTAAGGCACCCAAGAGTCAGCACTTCTACATTTTAAAATGTAAACAGTGTAACTTTAAACCGGTGGCTGCTGCTCATCTAAGAGGCACCTTTAGGTCCAATTACATACATCAAATACTTACTGACTACTATAATGTACCTACCCATTCTGCATAGCCTTTTAATCAGAAAACATACCAAACATGATCTTAGACAAAAAAAAAAAAGCAAGGGGCCAGTACTGTACCTTTGTATGCCTAGTGATATATTGAGACATACAAAAGTTTTCTTTTATTACACATTCAAACAGAATTTAGTACAGATAATACTGATACAAAATCTAGACTAGTGTGATTGAAAGTGACTTTACCGAGTAGTGGATTCTGGGAAACAATTTCAGATGCTGGGAACTACCGTAAATAGCTTTCCACATGTCTCATTTATCATTGTCCCACCTTGAAATGGTTGTAGAAGCTGCTCGGTTCCAGGCTCTCTGCGTGGATAAATCTAATAATAAACTCCCTCTAGAACTAGTGCTAGGAGTTCATTTATTTTATATATTTCCTTATTGAAGTCGTGCTCTCACATTTATACATAAGCATACTATAAGCAACACAACAGCAATATTCACCAATTCCAAACAGAGCAGCATTTTAAGCCAAGCCATGTGAAGTGCTAAATATTGTAGCAAAAAGCTTTAAATCGGAGCACGAGGCTTGTATTTTAAACTCTGGAGTGGAACTGAGTCTTCTCAAAGCTTTCCTAAACTCATGGGACAAGATGCAATCCCTGTCCTTGGCACTAAATACACAGTCTATTCACAAATCCGTAATATGGTTGTGTGCGTGAAGCCTAACTCTGAGGTATTGTAAAGCACCTGCCTATCGCCTGGCCAACTTCTTATTGTGATTTTCATTTCCAGAGGAAAATCCAAACATGTCCCCAAATAAATAAAAAAATCTATACACATACACAATATATATACAGTCATGGCCAAAAGGTTTGGAGAATGACACCAATATTATATCTGTTGCCCTCTGGTTTTTATGTGTGTTTGTCAGAAGTTTTTATCACATACAGAAATACAAGTGCAATCATATTATGATTAACAAAAGCTTTTATTGACAGTTAGAATGAGTTAATGCAGCAAGTCAATATTTGCAGTGTTGACCCTTCTTCAGGACCTCTGCAATTCTCCCTGGCATGCTCTCAATCAACTTCTGGACCAAAATCCTGACTGATAGCAGTCCATTCTTGCACAATCAATGCTTGCATTTTGTCACAATTTGTTGGTTTTTTGTTTGTCCACCCGTCTCTTGATGATTGACCACAAGTTCTCAATGGGATTAAGATCTGGGGAGTTTTCCAGGCCATGGACCCAAAATCTCTATATTTTGTTCCCTGAGCCATTTAGTTATCACCTTTGCTTTATGGCAAGGTGCTCCATCATGCTGTAAAAGGCATTGTTGATCACCAAACTGCTCTTGGACGGTTGGGAGAAGTTGCTCTTGGAGGACATTCTGGTACCATTCTTTATTCATGGATGTGTTTTTAGGCAAGACTGTTAGAGAGCCGATTCCCTTGGCTGAGAAGCAACCCCACACATGAATGGTTTCTGGATGCTTTACAGTTGGCATGAGACAAGACTGGTGGTATCGCTCACCTTGTCTTCTCCTGAACAAGCTGTTTTCCAGATGTTCCAAACATTCGGAAAGGGGATTCATCAGAAAAAATGACTTTACCCCAGTCCTCAGCAGTCCACTCCCTGTACCTTTGGCAGAATATCAGTCTGTCCCTGATGTTTTTTTCTGGAGAGAAGTGGCTTCTTTGCTGCCCTCCTTGACACCAGGCCTTGCTCCATGAGTTTCCGCCTCATAGTGCGTGCAGATGCACTCACACCTGCCTGCTGCCATTCCTGAGCAAGCTCTGCACTGCTGGTAGCCCGATTACGAAGCTGAAACACTTTTAAGAGACGGTCCTGGCGCTTGCTGGTCTTTCTTGGGTGCCCTGGAGCCATTTTGGCAACAATGGAACCTCTCTCCTTGAATTCCTTGATGATGCGATAGATTGTTGACTGAGGTGCAATCTTTCTAGCTGAGATACTCTTGCCTGTTAGGCCAGTTTTGTGCAGTGCAATGATGACTGCACGTGTTTCTTTAGAGATAACCATGGTTAACAGAAGAGAAACAATGATGCCAAGCACCAGCCTGCTTTTAAAGTGTCCAGTGGTGTGATTCTTACTTAATCATGACAGATTGATCTCCAGCCCTGTCCTCATCAACACCCACACCTGTGTTAATGGAGCAATCCCTGAAACAATGTTAGCTGGTCCTTTTAAGGCAGGCCTGCAATGAAGTTGAAATGTGTTTTGCGGGAAAAAGTTCATTTTCTAGGCAACTATTGACTTTGCAATTAATTGCTGTTAAGCTGATCACTATTTATAACATTCTGGAGTATATGCAAATTGCCATTATAAAACCTGATGCAGTAGACTTAGTAAAAATTAACATTTGTATCATTCTCAAAACTTTTGGCCATGACTGTACACATACATAGACACAAACGTATAGGCATGAATTTGATTTACCATGGAGTTCCATTATATATAAACAAAAGAACGAATTTAAAACATATATAAACACAAAAAATTTATTTATGGTACACAAATATGTATTTGAATACACATTCTGAAGCATGGTATTTTGATAAACCGTACTGACATGTATGAGATTGGTTATTGTAAACTTTTATTGTTATATAGACATACACATCTGATACAAGCCAACTATGTGGTACTGAGAAATATATGCTAATTGCTATATATCTAAAGAACAATTGCATGTTTTTCTTGAATTAAAGGGGTTGTCCAGTTCATATAAAAATGAGTAAGGTGCTGGTGCCCAATAGAATAAAAATATTAATCTACTTTCTACAACCCCTAATATATGTACCACTGCATACAGCTAATGATACAGCATTACTGTGCACCTTATTGCCGACAGTGGAGTAACTGGAAGCCCGAATAGAAGAGCGGACTGCACGCTTAATACATAGACCTAGACAATATCCATACATCGTGTTATGTACACATTTAAATATCCCATGCCCCTACCACGTACGCTGTTCTCCCATTATGAACTTTCTAGGGTTCATCTTTCTAGCTACTGAGCAACAATTCATGCTCAGGTAAACCACTTTTAAAGTGCTCTACCTGTTCCAACAGTAATGCGTCTGGATTTGTCGTACTGAAGCTATAAATGTGTAGCTTCGTACAGTTGTAGTGCAACATGACTCCAGCACCCCCCCCAATCTCAGGCACATTACAAAGTGCAGTGGGCGCTTTGTAATGCGCCTAATTTTGGAGTGCACCTAATTAAAAATATGGCGAACAGGGCTGAAAAGATGCCAGACTTTTGGTGCAGCCCCATTCATACGTGTCACCCATAGTGTATACCATGCACCAATTTAGCTATTTTCTGGCATTTCACCCAAAGCTAAGCTCATGCTGTCATAATCGAGTTTTTAAGGTTGTATCTTGTCAGTATTACATATTACATAAGCATGTGCTTTCTTCTGTCATCACTACATTTCCACTATTACCTAGTTATGTCAGTTACCCAGATGCCATCACATCCAATGCCATCTCTGTCCCCAGCTGTAATATAAATCACGGTATAATGTGCAGGCTCACATCTGCAATCTGCTGGTTGCTGAGAGAGCCCAGGTTTAGAGCGGAAGCTGGAAACCATGCTCATATTACATTTCGTCTGAAAAAGACCCTCAATCCTGCACACCCCTCCAGGGTTCTTTTTTAATCAGAAAAATAGCTCACACAGGAAGAACTTATATGACCCATATTAACTAAGTACCTTTGTTAGTTCATTTACTGCCCTTCCTACAGAAAGTGCCCATAAATGCTTCCATTATGGCTTTCCAGCTGACAGCCATTCAGCTACCCTCAGCCTGCCCAGACAGCGAGCTGTCCCTTCTCCTCCTGAATGCCTTTTTAATTGCATGTCCCTCTTTATGAGCTGTCCTGACCTACAATAAAAGCTTTCTATGGTAAAGCATAATGCCTGAAATTGGAGACAGAAGATAGCTAACAGTGTTCAGCGCTGAGCCGCTGTTTATGTTTTCCTTTGGGGCTTTGCATACAATAAAGTAATGACCAAGTATACACATGGCCATAAATCTCACCTATACAAACAGACATATATATTTAATTAACTCTGTTCTGACAAGCAGTCACTGCTGCGAGATGGATTCTGGGGCATAAAATAGGGGCAATCATTAGATAATCAGTACATTTTCCCCTATTACAGTGCTATAAATACATGCATCTATGAGTGAAATCATTACACACCTCTTCATGTCACACATAATTGTTTTTACTTGTGGTCCTTTACAAGTCTACTGAGGCTTAATATACAGCAGATGAATGGGAAGCCTGAGTTCACGTACAAAATGATGTGGAATAATCCCTGTGTCAGCATTATTACATTGTCAGAACATTAATAAGACTCACTGCAATGATGGAACGCTAAAATGCTGTAATAGAAAAATAAATGGATTATACTGCGCTGATGATTACCTGTAGTTTGGAATTAATATATGTAACGAAAGAGAAAACTAGAGAATGTTATAATGCTAATCATACTGCAATTGAATCCTCCTGTAAGAACAAAAGATCAGAATGTTGAAATCCAGCTCAGGGCCGGGGCGACGGGTAGGCGACCGCCTAGGGCTCCGCTTCATCCCAGGCAGGAAGAGGGCGCAAAGAGGTATGGAGTGAGCTGAATTTTACATTGGGGGAGGGAGGGCGCTACATGCCTTATTTGCTTAGGGCACCAGAATACCTTGTCCCAACCCTGATCCGACTACATCAGGTGACAATCAGGACAACCCCATGGTTGACTGATCCTGTTGAGATTGGCAGGTTTGACTGTTTTCACGTTTCACCATTTGGCAGCCATTTATGGTGGTTGCTAAGCAGAGCTTGTGAAATGGAGGGACACGTTTCTCCTCCCAGCAGGGCATATCTTCTCTCTCTGACGACATGCCCCAAACTGTGCACTTGAAAATTCATTCTGTATGAGCCAGGGGAAGGGAGAGGTTCTCAGCTGTCTTTGGAAGTAAAAAGCTAAGTGTAACTCGATAGCGTATGTGTCACGGGGGTCGCGGGCTCCGCTGCCCCCCGCGACCGTCACCCTGCTCGCAGGGGATCCGGCGCGGCAGCTGCGGCTGCCCGCGACCTTCCCCCTGCTGTCCCGGTCCCGGCGCCGCGTCCCTTACCTGTCCGCGCTCCTGTGAACGCCGCTCCCGGCCGCCGTGCGCGTGGCCGCTGCTCTAGGCGCGCGCGTGCCGACTTCTCTAAATTTAAAGGGCCAGCGTCCCGATAATTGGTCCATTGCCAGGCGCTGGTTCTATTTAAGGTATCCGGCCCCCAATACTTCCTGCCAGTCTGTTGGTGTGTTCTTGGTGCGTTTTGAGAGTTTTGGAGTTTAGTCTTGATTACCCGTGTACCAGTCCGCTTGCTTACGTTTCCTGACCTTGCCTGTTTGCCGCCTGCCCTGACCGTCTGCCCGTCTCTGACTACGAACCTCTGCCGCCTGCCCTGACCTTCTGCCTGTCCCCGACTACGCCTCTGGATTACGTTTCTGTACCACGCTGTACCCCGACTGCCATCGCAAGCAAGTCACGTCAGGGGTAACGACCTGGTAGCCTCACGCCGCAGCAAGTCCATCCCGCTTTGCGGCGGGCTCTGGTGAAAACCGGGGGCTACTTAGATTCCGTTCCCTGGCATGGCTTAGCTATCATCGCTTGCGTTGGCCCAGCGGATCCACTCCTCCGTTACAGTATGTCTACATTTCTTTCTCTCTCTACATGCTTTGTAACTAGAAAACTAGAATGGGCATATGACATTCAGGACTCTGGGAAAGATGGGTGATTTTTTTCTGTCTCTCTCTCACACACAGTGATATATCCTGCAGATTACACCTCTTACCTCTACAAATATGCAGAACAAAGCTATATGCTTTATTTGTTTGTGTTTACATGGGACTGCACATGATCTCTCATAAGTGAGCCATATCACAAAAACCAAAAGGGTAAAATCAAAATTGACGTAAACCAAAACAAAAATAAATACCCAATTGTATATAAAAATACATTTATTGAAAAACATCTATAAAGACATATAAATAACCAAAATACAAACAGGACAGTGCAGAGATACAGAAGGCACAAATTAAAAAATAACCCACAGTAATTTGTATACTAACGTATTAGTAGTTCAGAATAGCCCTCTAAGGTAGTTAGCATATAGTAAATAGTAGGGAACACCGCCAAAATACATATACAGAATAGCTTATGCATACCAACACAATAGCAAACAAAATATATAATAACTCAAAAGGGATAGATAGATAGATAGATAGATAGATAGATAGATAGATAGATAGATAGATAGATAGATAGATAGATAAATAAATAATAATAGGGTATATGGACCATAAAGTGCCAAGGAAGGCCAAACACGCAATTCCCCACAGCTTGGTCAGCACTCCAGTGTAGTAAACAAAGAAAGAGGTTATAAACACAAATCACAGTGGGAAAACCTATGCTTGTTTAGTTGTTATGTCCAAACAGGAAGAAATTAAAAAGCTCTATATGACACTTATAATTCTTTTAATAGAAAAGCAAGATGTGATCTACAGATGGTAAATCTGACACATTATTGATGGTCTTATCTATTAGTCATACATATATCCTAAGAGGTATGAGCTGCAGCTTTAGTGAGCGCGGCAACCAAGAGAAAAATTTTTAAAAAAACACGGCCCTTAAAGTCCATCAGCATGAGTATGTCAGCTCTCTAAGTTCATTATCCTCCTGCCTCCTCTATTGTATATACAGCTGTACAGGAGGCGTGAAGTGATATGTGGTCATGGTGTGGCGGTATTCAGTCACTATGTGGTGGTGATATGTGGTCACGATGTGGCAGTATTATTTGGTCACTATGTGCTGGTGATATGTGGTCTTAGGATATTGGTATTAGCCTTGGGATTCTGTTTTTGTGTAGCAGTGTTATTTGGTAACTGTATGACTATTATTTAGTAGTTTTATATGTAGTAAATTGTGTTAAAGCTTTTTGTATATCTTGGCTCTGATTGATGGTGACGCACTGTCGCATCGTGGTGTCTTATGTTAAGGGGGAGAAATTTGCCCTGAGTGCAATTTAGCCTAGGAACGGCCTCTGGTCTTTATATAAATGGATGTCAATATACAAGTAGGATCTTGTGCAATGGCTATATACAGGCTGGGCTGATGCCCCTTTTTAGGTCCATCTTTGGGGGCTGGTGTGTGGTCCTTATTTAATCTGGGGTCTGTTGAAGAGGGTCATATGTACTATTTGTGATTTACATGGCATCACTTGGTAATGTGTCCTATACAAATGTGCATGGCACACAGAATAAATATTATTTGTTGTACTTGGCTTTTAATTCCCATCCTCTCAACAAAATCCATGTTGCAGTTCCAGATCACTTCAAACCACAGGCACCAATGGTGCCCAACAGACCTCAAATAACTTATGTGATTCATCCAGGTTCCAATGTAGCCTCCGTTGTTTTGACAGAATTAATGGCACTGCATGTTGCACTATTCTTTCCACTATATGGGTGCTTTCACATGGTGCGTTTTTGGATGCGTTTTTATGTGTAGAGATGTACAGCAATAATTGCTATATCTTTCTACACAAAAAATGCATCCAAAAAACGTGTCCAAAACGCACCGTGTGAAAGCACCCTATCAAAGGCTCCAAACAGAACCTCTGACTGCAGGATCATCATATTCTTATTTTGTTAAAATCTATAACTTATCATTTCAATGGGGTTACTTATTTGAAACTTCTTGTCTTTGGGCGGATACTTGGCTTTACTAGGTTGGGAAACAATAATCTATACTGTCTGTTTAGAAATATATTATATATGTGAAACAAGTAATTTCTATGGTCTGCTGATAAACTACCTCTATACCCTACCCAGTTGTAAATGACCCACAGTGAACTATCTCAGGGTAGCTGTTACTGAATTTTTCCCGCATGGAGCAAGATGTCAACAAATAAAGATAAGAATATTACATTGCCAGGTGTTTTTTTTGAGAAAAGAAAGAATTTGCCAAAAGGAATGGTGAGAATCTGTTATAAAGCTGCTCACTATGTTCAAAGGCTTTCTTCCCAAAGCAAGCCAAATGCAAACAAAAACAATATCACTTTCCATTCAGTCTTTCAGCACAGTGGGCCCCCTTAATGCTACACCTGGAAAGCATGTCTGTGAATCCACGATAAGTGTTAAGCGAAGGGTCCTTGATGTCCACCTCTAGTGTTTTATTACACTCCTGTAATCCAAGCCTTCATATGGTTGGAAGCAGAGTACAAGGTTAAACTAGCAAATACCCCAGAATGCCGGGAATTTACACTGGATGCTGTACCACAGCAGAATGACTCTATAGCCTGTCAATAAATGCTTACATGGACAATCTGCTTATTTACCTAAGCAAACACAAAGCTAAACTAATACAGGAAATATATCTGCTAATGGCATGAAAGCCTCTGAATCTGTTACACAATGCAATAAGTTGCCAGATTTGTGTCGTAGAAAGAATGTTTCTTACTGGATAAACATTGTATTATATAGTTTTTATTCTGACAAAAGGGGCTTCTGATTACAGACTATCATAAAACAGCCAGTTGACTTGCATGGCATCCATAGGGGCTCTAAAATCACAATGTTCCTACAGTATCTCCGAAATTTATAATAGGGAATTGTTACTTCAAATCATCCAAAGAGAACTGTAACAAACTCTAGTAAGCAGAGTCTGCTCTCCTTCAGATTTACTGTGGATATTATTTTCAATATTTCATCATCATTTTTGCAGTCGATACTGCAAATATTTACTAACATACTGCCATCATTGTAATAAAATGAGGAATACATTGACACCCTTTAAAGGGGTTATATTGCTCGAAATGATTTCTTAAATGGAGTGAGGGTAGGAAAAAACAGAAAATAAATTGACACTTACCTCCTGGTTCTACACTGCTTCAGCTCTAAAGCTCCCCAGGATTAAATCCTCTTCACTCCCGGGGTCTTGTCCCGAAACACAGGAGAAGCTTGCGCTACGTTCATTTACTATGAAGCGCATTATAATTTGATTTTACAATAGTTTGTTGGTAAAAATATTTACAGCAACACTGATCTTGAGAATCAATAATTCAAAGCTTAGTGATAATTTCTATTGAAATATCTAGTTATGTAAATGATAGAAAATCTGCATACATGCAGTGAGAACAAGAGACCACAAGATGAATACAAACGCTATCCTAACATCTGAGTCCAGCCAGTCATTTTATATGCATCAGAAAGCAAGTCAGAGGCATCCCTGGTAAATAATAACAGGGTAACCTAAGCACTGGTGCTTACATTTGACAGCAGCAGCTGTACTATTTGACTGTGTACTGACAACACAATGACTAAACCAAGCCGTGACAAATGAGCAACACAATTATTTTCTATTTCTACACTGCATATTTCTACAAAATTCAAAGTGAAATTCTAAGCTATACAAAGCTGTCCCCAATAATTGTGGTAATGCATAGAATTAGACCTGCATAGTAATAATTCAAAAGGAGCAGACAAATGAATTCCTAAATTACAGGACTTGGGCAGACACAGATAGCAAAGATTTACTATTCCTCTTACCAACCAACCAAATGAAAAGCCAAATTTCAATTACAAGCACTGACCGTGGTGATATATCTTCTGCCTGTTCCTTCACTGAGGTCAGGGTGCGTGACCAGAGTTTATGAGATCATAAAACTCCTCTTTGCATGCAAAATGCTGTCATAATTACATGACACATATGAAACAATGTATAAGTATAAATATATTGGCATATATCCAGTATGTGTATGTATGAGTGGTGTTTATGTATGTCTGTGTCACACACATGTATGAAACAATGTATAAGAAAGTAAAAATATATCGGCTTATATCCAGTATGTGTATGTATGAGTGGTGCTATGTGTCACAGACATACATAACACCACTCATACATACACATACTGGATATATGCCGATATATTTATGCTTTCTTATACATTGTTTCATATGTGTCATGTAATTATGACATATACTTATATATGGTGTTTATGTATGTCTATGCATATGTATATATTTGCTAAAAAAAGCTATCAATACGAAGACAGTTGTAATTCAAGAGATTTAACAAAATATTGAAAATATTGCATAAAACCTGTGTTATGGTCCAGATATTTCCAAACATCTGTATATATGTCTATGTTAATGTGTATATATATGGTGTGTACCTGTGTATGTGGTTGGTGTGTGTAAGTTCATGGCTATCTATAGATGTGTATGTATATTATACAAACCTTATCACTGCTTTGTACTTGCAACCTATTTGCTTATTTGAGTTCTTCTGATAATAAGAAATGATGGTGGGAATCAGACGAAGGAGGCACCACCCATGTAAATACATTTAAAATAAAAGAAATGAAACATATAGTAAGGTAATTACATAGATAAGTTTGGAGTCATTTTCACAGTTAAGATATATGAAAAATGGGCTGTGCGTCTGCCAATTTTAGTAAATTCTTCTAGCATTGCTGGTTTGAAATTCAAAACTAAAGGTAATGAGAAATTAAGATAAATAGGTATTATGGTCAAAATGTATTAACATATTTCATACTTTAAAACCTTACGGATTTCCTGACCAGAATCATCTATGCAAACTATAGTGCTCATAATGTCACAGCAGCCCTGGAGTCATTGAAATAATATCGGAATATGTGGTGTGCTGTTGTGCAAATATTAAGCATTATTATTACTTCTAGTATTCTACTGTTCATTTATAACACCTACAGATTATATTTACATAGAGAGCGCTCATTTTAGATTGTTTCCCCATTCCAAGTAATAATTCAGTTTCTTTCATTCACAATAGATCATTGCATGTATACAGGGATGTATGAGCAATTCTGTGATTGGAATACATTTGCCTATGAAAACTCATTTAGATACTGGCACTTGCAATAGAAGTTATCTGCCAACTACTATTTACACACTAGTGTAAACAATGATGACTAAAAATGAAAAGCCAACAAACGACCTGAAAACATTTTCTTACCCTATGTTGTGTTTACACAAAGCAATAAATGCTCAATTCAAAAGGGCAATCTGCCTAACATTTAAAAGTGTTAGAAAACACACAAGAGGAGCTTTCCAGGATGGCATAGTTGTTAAAGTTGAAAAAGTAGTTTTATTGTACAGTCGGACTACCTTCAAAAGGTGGTGCTTAAAAGGGACACTACCATCAAAATTCTTCTTTTCACATATTGATAAGCACTATATGACTATTATATGGATTTGATTTCCTTAATTGGTTGTTTTTTGTTTATATATATATATATATATATATAATTTTTTAAAGTTCCACTATGTACACAACTTCCTGCCTTGTCTCTCTGACTTCCTTCTGTGAGATCTGATAGCACAGTAGTGAGAGCATGGCTTAACAGTTCTTCTTTCAGTTACGATATGGCCTGAGAGATGTAAGAATTATTAGCAAGACCTGATAAGTGAAAAGAAACCCCATGCACTGTCCAGAAAAAGATTACCCCATTATTCTTTCATGTATGGCTCTTTCCATTTTTCTGGTCTAGTCTAATCTTATCTATCACTGTCTAGAGAACAACAGATTGATAATTATCTCATTACCTACTACTTATGAGACTACATAATAATGAAAAGCAGCACTAACCAGATTACTGGGTGGGGCTGGTGAGAATACAGGTGTGATGGTGCACATTGGCACCAATGAGAAAGTTAGAGGTAAGTGGAATGTCCTTAAAATTGATTTCAGGAACTTCGACCAAAAGCTTAAGGCAAGGATCCTTCAATGTAGTATTTTAAGAAATACTGTCTGTATCATGTGCTATGCCAGAGAGGCAGCAGGAGATCAGGGAGGTAAATAAGTGATAAAAAAAATTGGTGTAGGAATGAGGGATTTGGGTTTTTGGAGAACTGGGTTGACTTCTGACTACAGACTCTATGCTAGGTATCAACTGCACCCAAATGGGGAGGGTGCATCTGTTTAGCGGGACAAAATGGCCAGGAAATTGGAGGAGTATTTAAACTAGGGACTAGAGGGAGGGTAACTACACATATAGCGTGCAAGATAGTAAAGATAGAGCGCTTGGAATTAGTAATAGTTTGGAGGTGGAGCAGAGTGATAGTTAATAAGGACAGGGCTAAAAAAACAACAGCAAAAAGACTCTAAAATGCATGCTGACAAATACCAGGAGTCTTACCAACAAAATAAACAAACTAGAATTGTTAACCACTATGACTGAACATTAACTTACAGGGTTACAGTTTGTTTAGAAGAGATCATAAAAATCAAAAGGAGGAAGCTATATTTCTTTCTATTAAATCCTGTCTAAAACCAACAATGCGGGAAAATCTAGATACATGAAATTAACATGTGGAGTCATTATGGGTAAATATACATGGAGGTAATAATATATTTCTAATAGAGGTGTGTTATAGGCCACCAAATAAAACAGAACCCCTGGAAGATGTATTTCTCAAACAAATAGGCGACTAATTATAATGAGGTTATTATTATGGGAGACTAACTACCAGGACAAAAACTGGAAAACTGAAACCTGTGACTCTTATAAAGGAAACAGGTTTTTGTCAATAACTAGAGATAGTTACCTTTCCCAACTGGTACAGGAGCAGACTAGAGGGAAAACCCTTTTGGACTTAATATTATCTAACATGTATGTCAGAGTAACAAAGGATCAGGAAATGGGCACCTAGGAAATACTGACATAATATAAAACATTTCCATTTATCCATCAATAGAATATTTTGTCAAGGAGCCACAAAAACATTAAATTTCAAGAAGGCTAATTTTAATCTGCTTAGAGAGGCCCTAAGCCACATTGACTGGGAAAATGTCTTCAAAAATAATAGAACAGATAATAAACAGCAGATTTTTAAAAACATCTTAAAGGGACTGTATGACTAAAAAATGACATTGTTTAACTCATGTTTTTATGTTAAACATATTTTTTAAGCGTTTTTGGCTATTTTTTTTTAGTTTCCATATCCCTTTCAATATTTTTTTACATTTCTTAAGTCCTGCAGTTTTTACTTTGGCCACTAAGCCTAATAATAGTCTGACACTTCCTGTTCTGTAGTGCAAGCTTTCGGTAGTCTGCTCATGATCAGGGTTACACTGAAAGGTGACACAAATGTGTATAGATAACACAATATCAACCAGTCACAATCACAATATTAGGTGGTCACAGTTTATCCTTTCCCCTTCCCTGCACACTGACTTCTTACCAGGTCACATAGCATGACTAGAAAACTCTCCTATAGAAGTCAATGGGACTGATCCAGTTCACAGTGTTCAATGTGCATGAAGCTGCTGTAAAGCATCTCTCTGAATGCTGTTACAAGCAGCTCAGGCGAGCAGGCTGTCCCCACAATCATATACAGACAATCGAATTGAGAAATCTACAATCAGAAAATAAAAATGGCTAAGAAGAAAAGTATCAGGGTCTTGTTTTAATTAGTAATTAGTTGGCTTCTACCTCATGTTTTTTTTTTGCCTTCCTCTGGATCAACACTAGCACACTAGGCTAAACTGGATGGATGTCTGTCTTTTTTCAGTCCTACAAAATGTAACTATATTATTCTAAAATAAATATTGTTTTAAAGGAATATGGTTTTAAAAAAAATAAAAAAACACTCCTTTCTGATGGACATGTCCCTCTAACCCCTTCACAACCCTAGATGTATGAATACGTCCAGGTCGTTTGGGGGTTCGCACACCTGGATATATGCATACGTTCTGGAGATCGTGCGAACTCTAAAGCAGAGTTCGTACGATCGCTGTGGTATGTCAGCTGTATATTCCAGCTGACATCCCGCAGCATCAGCCCCGACCGGAGATCACTCTGAGGGGGGGGGATCAACCCCTTAATTATCGCGACCCATAGGTCGCAATAACTAAGGGAGACATAGGAGGAGTGATCTCTTCCTGCGTCTCTGTCGGCTGAAACAACCGCACGATGAAGACATAAAAGAGGAGTTTTTTATAAACACATTTCTATTGTGTAAAAGTAATAACACATAAAAAGCTATATAAAATTTGTATTATTGTAATTGTACCGACCCTCATAGTAAAGTTATGATGCAATTCATACCATTCGGCGAAGGCTGTCAAATTGAAGCTCAAAAAACAATGTCGGAACTGCATTTTTTCCTCCCTATTTTCATGACCCAATGCTAAAAAAAACTATGGAACACCTGTGTGCCCAAAATGCACAATACAACCCTAGATGAGATCCATGAGGAGTGTTGATTCCAAAATGGAAGGTTTCACCTGTTCTGGCACTATGGGGACTTTTTAAATGGGACCTGGTACCTACCAAAATCTACATTCCAAAATCTAAATAGCGCTCTATCCCTTGTACGCCCTGCCATGTGCCCAAACAACAGTTTACACCCACATGTAGGGTATTGCCGAACTTGGAAGAAATTGTGTAACAAAATTTTGGGGGGCTTTGTTTCCAGGATTTCTTGTAAAAATGAAACATTTTAAGCTACAACAGCAGACTGTTGGAAAAAAAATATTTTTTTATTTTCATAGCCTAATGCTAAAAAAAACCTGAAATGGTGCCTAAATAAAATCGTATTGAAAATGAGACCTCAAAGTCCAGTAAGTGCTCCTCTTATTCTGAGGCTTGTGGTTGAGGCAAATAGCGCACTAGCGTCACATATGGGATATCTTTGAAAATAGCAGAATCTGGGGAATCAATATTAACCTGCATTTCCCTGGTCACATCTACCGTGTTCTTGTGAATAATGGATAAAAACTGAAAATCTGAAAAAAAGTTAATTTTTTTCAATTTCACCTCCACATTGCTTTAAGTTCTGTGAAATATCTAAAGGGTTAACAAACTTCCTAAACACTGTTGTAAATACTTTAAGGGGTGTAGTTTCTTAGATGAAGTCATTTACAGGGGTATCTACCATACAGGCCGCTCAAAGCCTATGTCAGAACTGGACTGGTCCCTTAAAAATGTAAATTGAAAATTCTCTTGAAAATGTGAGAAACGACTACTTAATTTCTAAGCCCTCTAATGTCATACAAAAATAAAAAGACATTTAAAAAATAATGCCAACCTACAGTGGACATATGGTAAATGCTAGTTATAAACTATTTTGTGGAGAATAATTATCTATCTTGCACGCAGAAATTTTAGATCTTTGAAAATGACACATTTTTCCAAATTTTCATGAAATTT
The DNA here is from genome assembly GCA_025379985.1 of Phyllomedusa bahiana. Classification (NCBI taxonomy): domain Eukaryota; kingdom Metazoa; phylum Chordata; class Amphibia; order Anura; family Hylidae; genus Phyllomedusa; species Phyllomedusa bahiana. Next base: position 76,941 of record JAODAL010003296.1, read on the forward strand.
TTATATTTTTCACAACCAAACAAGGATTGTATGGACCAAATTTTTTACTTACATAAAGTACAATGTGTCACGAGTAAATAATCTCTGAATCATGTGGATAGGTAAAAGCATTAAAAAGTTATTCTCATGTAAAGTGACAGATGTCAGATGACATGACCTTTAAAAGATCCTGACCAGCCTTGGCAACAGGCATGCAAAATGCATGTCATAATGTACTATGTGCAACACTTGGAGAATGGCCCCTAAGCCAAATGGTGGCAGTCACAGTTTCAGTTACTTACAGTACCATTCTTCTTTAAAGAACCACTACATTTTAACAGCAGCAAAAATACAACTAGCTTTAAATAACATAGTGCTCTGCCAGTATTAAGAACCTGTTAATGTTTGTATGCTTCACCAAAGTGCACAGGAGGTGGAGTAATACAACTGCTCCCACTGCCCCACCAGTCCACATACATTTTATGGTTCAGCAAAAAGACTTTGATGTTCTTTTCTTTGATGTCAATAGGCAGGCCTTCTCTCTGACCACACTTATCACCCAAGACTCAAAGAGTCCTTCAGTCTTGATATCAGCCACAAACTAGTCTACTTAGCGTCTTCTAATATACTTGCTGCTCTGTGATACATGCAACAATTCCCTCTAGCACTGCCCCCTTCGATTTCTTTTTTCTCTGCCTGAAACGCCTGCTGATTCCTTGCTATGCACCTACGCCATGTTGCCATTGTAAGCATCTTTACATTGCTCTGTGTCAGTCTTAAGAGTATTCTCACCATGCTGTTCCACAAAGCCTGCTCTTTACAGCCTGCTTCAGGTTCCTACTTCCTGATAAGGCTGTGGTTGGTTCTACAGCAGTGATTGGCATATGGGCTCTGATATTCCTAGCTGTGCCTGTTAAAGGGACATTGCTAACAGAAGGGTTTAAATAGTATGGAAGAAGGCTGCAGAGCTCTAAACGCTTAAAGGGGTTGTCTCACTACATTGATTAATCTTACCTCAGTCCTGTTTTCTTGGTTTCATTTTGAACTCAGGGGCATGTTTACTGGCTTCTACTAGGCTGCAGTAGAAGCCAGGTCTGTAGCTATAGCAATCAGTGCTGGCAGCCTATCAGGAGAGATCAAACACATCTGTAGCTATAGCGACCTGAGGAGCTGATGCAGCCCATACAAGAGGGGATATCTCCGAATTGGTAGGACACTGTTAATAGACATATATTGCAAAGTGACTTGTTTTTGCAAGATCTTTAACATAAAAAGCAATCCTTGTAGTGAGACAACCCCTTTAAAGTTTGTCAGTAACATAGATAAACAAGCTCCTGTTTTACTGATAACCGATGTCACCATCCCCACCATCGCCAGCAGAGAGAGAGAAGGTCAGTAACATAGGGAAGCTTGCATACACAAGCAGGAGATGTGATCGGTCTCAAATCTGAAAGGAAGCAAAATCAGAACAGCAAGATTGGCTCATAGTCTTTATCTATCTTTGCCTACGTGTTTAATGTTAACAATTGTAATGAGTATACCTTTTTAAGCCCAGCTTGGCACCATGCTGACCCCAAAATCCACCCCTTGCAAATGAAGGGCCAAAAACAACCACTCAACAGGCTGCCAACACATCAGCGTGGAACACAAAAACACCACATGGTTGAGAGGGGAGTGGAAACAAGGGCTACTACTCCCTTACTAGCACTATCTTTGCATGCAGGTATTAAGCTAGTAGTAAGAAAAACTAGTTCCATCAAAGTATATTTAAGCCTTGCTATGTCCTATACTGAGAATATGGACTACTACTACTATGACTATTAACAGAAAGAACACTGCTGGGATTCAGCATTCTTAACAGAATAACAGCAATAATAGCAAGTCTATAGTTAGCTCATGGACCCCAGCTAATACAAACTCATGTCCTAAATGTAGGCTGAAAAAGAGGATTTGAACTGATTCATCTGTCCAGTCTATAAATTGGTGACATCCATTCATCCAACAGGCCAGTTAAAAGTGGATCCACAAATATCTGGATCTCAACTTAAATTAAACCTCTGTATTTATAGTGATCATCAGCAGAAGTGAGTTGAGAATGTTTGAACTTGTGTCATGGTTTCCATTTTGAATGAAAACCATGATGCAAATTAGAAATGGTGAAAACGAAATAGCACCAGCACCTAACTGACCCCAATAACATACAGCTAGGCCCTTTGGGTTTGACTAAGGTTTAAATAATTGTAACAGGAGAAAATAACTATGTATACAGAATATGTGATGAAGGTTAAAAAACAGTTATGAACAAACTGGTAGGTCGTACCCTGAGTTGGCAGATTTTTATAAAATATTTATAGCCAATTTATGACAATCAAAAATTGTTAACAATGGAAGTTTACGTAAAAAATACATTATGAATAACATGACAGTAAATTAGCACATACTGCATATTGGTTATGCTGTGGACACAATGTAGCGTACCATATAGATAGATAAATAAATAATACTCCCAACACCTAGTAAAACTGCATTGCTGCACCCAATACTAAACATACAAAACAAAAAAAAAAAGTTTGGTCAGCTCACCTGGTATGCTTGCATGAGTAGCCAACGCCCGGATTGAATGACTGAAAGCTCCAGCCCCAAGGAAATCCAAAAGGAAAAAAGGCAAATGAAGAAATCCAGCGACACGGCACCTCATGTATGAAGTAAAAAGTGAAGGTTTCAGCGTTTTATTAAAAGGTTAAAATATTATGACAGTACAAATATATCCACCAGCCGACGCGTTTCAGAGCCGAATCTCCTTAGTCATGGCATCATTATCAATATATATTTGATACCTGTCATAATATTTTAACCTTTAATAAACGCTGGAACCTCATTTTTCTACTTCATACATGAGTGCCGTGTCGCTGGATTTCTTCATTTGCCTTTTTTCCTTTCAATACTAAACATAGGGCTGCAGACAAGTTATTCAGAATATTTGATATGTTGACCTGTGCTGTTGTTTTTAACACTTTCCATAGGACCAGCAAAGAGGCAGCTAATCCTCGTAAATGCTGACAAATTACTGCCCAAGGCCATTGAAAATCACATTTCTAATACAATAATCCTGTCTGCATTACAATGAGTTAGTGCGAAATGATCAGGCACTGGAAAGTTTGCACAGCAAATCAGAGCTCAATGTTCTCTGGACAATATTATTCACAAATTAAAAGGTCCGGAAGGAAATGAAACCTCCAGCATTGTGCTTTTACTTTTCACCCTCCACTTGGCCACAGTTGTTTAAGTGATGTGATTCTCTGCCTATTACAGGGGGCAATTGTAAAATATTGTGCTATGAATATCAGTGTCTGCAGATGAAATGCTAAAAATGCATAAAGGGAAGTAAAATAGTACAAAATACATTTTGTAGACAGCCAGTTATCAGAAGCCACCTAGTCTACATAAATCTGGTTGTTTGTGTTGAAGGTTCCCTTTAGGAACCTCTGTCACAAAGGTAGAATAGGACCTATTTTACAATGGACACACTGCAATGGGGTCTGTCGAGTTTCCGCTGCAGTGTCCATTGTTTTCATGGAAAAGAAAAAAGCGCAAAATACTGAGCTATTTTTCCCATTATTCTCGACAAAACCTGTGATGCAGAGGAGAACCAGGCCTTACATTTACTGCAACCTCTGCTTCTCCATCTACTGATGTATAATGGTATATGATTTTTTTAATTTATTTTTATTAGTAACAATTATAAATGAAAATAATGGCATTTTCTGTATAAGGGCTATGATAAGCTGCCTGGTTTTGATATGTTAGAAATAAACCTCCAATCAGATATACAAGCCTAGACACTTCTTGTTTGCTTGTTTCATCAGCAATCACACAAAAGATATTTGACCTAAAAAAAAAACATTTCCTTAAAATGTAAGTTCTATTTTTGATATAGCTACTAAAATAAATTACTTAGAAAAAACAATTCCTTAATCTTATCTTGACATATGAATTTCCTTACACATCCAAACTACAGGCTGTTGATGAACTTCAGATTACAGACTGTAATACCCTTCATTATACATTGAATATAGAATAACTAGATGTACACAGTTACATAGCTTGTAAGGCTATGCACTGCACACGCTGAAAAAACGCTGAAAAAATAGACTTCTATAGTAGGGACGTCCTGTTGTCTCCACAGAACGTCTTTTTTCTGCTCATTTTATTTGCTGGTCGTTTATTGAAACATGTTGCAAAAAACGACTGAGCAGGGCAGAAAATTTACTATTGGAGTCTATGCAAAGCGTGGGATGTTTTTTGCCATGTTTTTTGCAGAAATACACAGCAAATCTAATGCTGTGCATGTCTGCAAAAAAAAAAAAAAAAAAAAAAAACCCCCCCAAAAAAAAAAAACGCGGCCCAAAAAAAAAACGCCCCTTTTTCACACTTTTTAAAAGGGATTTCCCAAAAAAAAAAAACTCAGTTTTAGGAACATTTTAGGATTTGGTTTTCAGGTCGTTTGTCCACTACGGTGTAGACATAGACTAAAGCAGATACAAAAAGACATGTGTCCTACAGTGTTGATCCAGAGGAAGGCAAAAAATCCAGTGAGGGTTTGTTAGTGCACCCCAACATTAAAAAGCTCCCTTCTTCAAAAACATCTGCAGAAGAGAATGATATGACAGCAATCATAAAGATATGGATTGAAATTTTTAGATAATTTGCCCCTATGGAATGTTTTTCACACCCATAACTGAACAAAAAAGCAGCAAAAATAAAATCGATTACAATTTAAAAAGCTTTTAGTAAAACCAATTTTCACCCCATCACTCCTCTACAACTTGAACTTGATCTAATCAAAGGGCCTTTGAAGTGGAATGGTAAACATTACCGTTTGATAACACTTGTATCTCTAAAGTAAAACATTTGCTCTGTGCCCTAACAATTATTCACTGGCTATGACACACATTTTTTTGTACTGTGGGGTCCCTGCCCACCAACGGCCTGGTTTTGGTTGGTTTTTCCAGGAATTTTTCAGTAATAGAACAAGTACAATAATGAAGATAAAATCATACACTCATAACAAATAACACTGTGAGTCAGTATGCTCAGTTTTCTGGAAAAAAAAATTACCGAATGAAAGTCCCAATCCCCTCTGAGTATTATGACTACCTACACATTGAGCCTTATGGTTCTAAGGACTCGCTTAGCATGCACAATCATACCATGAAGGTAAATGGTCAACTACCACAATTCAGGAGGGGCCTAAGTCAATATCAACAAGCTAGATAAGACCGTGTAAAGCCACTGTCGGACTAATCTGCACAGTTGGCTATTTTATTGTGCATGTGCATATATTGGAAAGGAAAATGGAAATCTCAATCCATTTGAATGCAATCACATCAATGTGCAGTACTTTCCTTCTTGTGTTGTAGCCCAGTTATTGAAGTGGCGTTATCCTGATTGAGGTTTTGCCTGTTTAAACCCAGGGGGGTAAGATGCAATGTAATTGCTAGTCACTTCTCTCCCTCAGTGCTCCAGCCACACAGCAGGAAAGCTGATATTGCAGAGACTATTATTGATGTGGCTCACTCATGTGGAATGTGGTGTAGCATACATATAGGAAGGGGATACAGGACAAATATTACCACTGGACAGTAGACAAACCCCTTCTCTTACAAATGGTTTCAATGTAGCTGCAATACCATCTCTATATATAGATGAAGAGCAGCCCCGTAATATCTATCTATATATACTTAGATTCAACATTCTATTTTATTCTCCACTTCTTTAGCAAGGAAAAAAAAAATGCAAAGATTTCAGCATCTTAAGTAAAGAGTATGCGAGACACAGGTATACCACTTTAGTCTCAATATTCAGTTTAAATAGAGAGAAAATGCTACCCATCAAAAGATATCCCTTTTTTTTTAATTTTTGGTTTAACAAACAAGCAAAGTACAAAAAACTTGGTTCTCAAGGCTTGAAATTGGTAATTTAACCTTTAAAACAATAAAATAAAAAAAAGCCAAAAGGGAAAAATCCATTGTGAAAAAATGAATCCCCCCCCTAAATCAATAAGTTGTTGAGCCCCTTTAAGGAGCAAAAACTTGAACTAATCTTTTTCTGCATAACTTACATCATTCTGGAAAAAAAATTTTTTTTTTTTCCTTTTTTTTTAAAGTTGCTTCATTTTTTTATGGTTTTTGGCTTTAATTTATGCACAGTTGATTCACCTCATTTATGCAACACATTGGTTCATCTCATTTCTAGCCATCCTGTTGTAGATTTCCTGGTGTGCTCAGGATCATTAGTTTCGGAAAAGCTTTATCTGTTCGATGGACTCTAGAATACTTTGGTATACAGTCGAGTTCATTTTCAATACCTAATACCAGTAATGGATAAGTCCATAGAATTCATACAGGGTGTACTTTCTTTTCCTAAAAACTGAATACACTTTTTATGTTAAGTAATCTTTAGGAAGAATTCACATAAAAGCAAAGAAATTATTTTAATTATTTTTATTACATTTATTTTGGACCCCTTTGATTCCCAGGGCACAGTACTTTTCAGGGGGTACAAAAAAAATTTGGGTAAAACATTACAAAGTGACAAAAGTGACTAGAGGAAAAGGGGCCCCCTCCCGCGAGGGCTTACAATCTACGGGAAAGGGGGTGAAGAGAAGAAGGTGGGGGGCAGCAAAATGTGTGGGGGGAGCAGTGAAACCCCGGTTAATGTTGGTTAAGGGAAACCCTCAAGAGGTAGGTTTTCAGGTTACGTTTGAAGCCGTGAGAGAGGGGAGAGTCGAGTTTTGGGGGCGTATTCCAAATGTGGGGGAAACACGAGAGAAGTCTTGGAGACGTTATGTGAGGGGGTAAAAAGGGGGGAGAGCAGAGGAAAAGGGTCTGTGAGGGCGGAGGTTGCATGAGGGGAGGTATTTAGAGATTAAGGGCAAGAAATTTAAGGGGAGAGGTTATGGAGACCTTGAAAATCAAAGTTGCAGCTTGAACTGGATTCGCGGGCAATGGACCGGAAGGGATTGGAGAGGGGAGGGGGCCCGGGAAAGTAGGAGGGGAGGTAAATCAACGGCAGCAATTAAGGATGGTTTGGGGGGAGCGAGGGTGCTACGGGGGGGCCCACAGAGGATGTTGTAATCGGGCGGGAGAGACGAGGGCAGGACAAGATTTTTGTGCTTTTCAGAGTTAAGAAAAGAGCGGATTCGGGAAATATTTTTTAGTGGAGGTGACAACAGAGGTGGGGGTTTGGATGTGGGGTTTAAGGAAGATTGGGGGAAAAAGATTATCCCAAGGCAGCGATTTGGGTGCGGGTGAAGGTGTACCCTTTTAACATGAAGAGAGATCGGGTGGAAGATGGAGTGGGACGGGGGAAGATAATGAATACATTTTCTCCACGTTTTTTTTAGGAGACGGGAGGAGAAGAAGGGGGGAAATGGAGGACAGGCAGTCAGGGACCGGAGAGAAGAGGGCACACGGGGCCGGAGATGTAATTGGGTGTCTCTGCTAAGGTGGAATTGAAAGCCTTGAACATGATGACCGGGGCCAAGAGTGTAGATAGAAAAGTAGGGGCCCAGAATGACCCTGGGGGAAACCGACAGAGAGGGGGGCAGAGGAGGAGGGGGAGCGGGAATGAAGACGCTGAAAGCCCATCCTGGGGTACGGGGGAACCAGGAAAACCCAAGCCCGGAGCCGAGGGAGGAGGGGATGGTAGCAGGGGGGGAAGGGTCACAGTGTAAAAGGGCAAGGAAAGGCAGGGGGGAAAGCACAGAGAGTGCATGGCTTTGGAGTTGTAGGTCTTTGGGTGACTTTGGGGTTAGGGCGGTTTCATAAAGGGGGGACGGAACCCGTTTGGGGAGCGGTCAAGGAGGGGAGTTTGGAGAATGGGGGGAAAAAAGGAAGATAAAGTTTTGCCAAGTTTTTTTAGGGCGAAGGGAAGATGGATGGGGCAAGTTGGAAGTGAGGGGGGGGAAAGAGATGGTTTTTTTGGGGATGGGGGGATGGTCCATGTTTAAAAGGAAGGAAGATCCCAAGGTTAATGAAAATTGAAAAATGATGAGGGTTTGGGATGTAACACACAAAGGCAGGATGGGGTGAGATGGGAGGGGGTCAAGACACAGGGGGTGAGGTTCGATTTGGACATAGAGAGGAATTTGTCAGAGTACCGGTGAGAAGCGAGTTAAAGGGGGAATAGTCATGAGCGGGTAAAGGGGGGTTTGGGGGGACCCCCGCGGGAATAGCGGTAGCTAGGGGATGTGGGGTGAAGCTTTGTCTGAGAATTTATTTTATTATGGAATGAGTTGAAAAAATCATTTGCGAGAGGAAGATGCGGGGGGGTGCTGGTGGGCGCAGGAAGGTTGAAGGGTTTAAAAATTGTCTGGGGGTTTTTGGGACAGGGAGGATATGAGATGGTGAAATAGTTTGTTTGGCTAGGGGGTGGGATTTTAAAAGTGTGCAGTGATTCTTTTTATGAGGGAAGTCAGTGGTGGGAGGGGGTTTTCTTCCAGCGGCGTTCGGCAACCTGGAACTCCCCCAGCTGTTTGGGAGTCTGGTCCAGGTTTTCTGTTCATTTTGGGGTTCTGTTTGTGTGAGGGGGGGACAGCATCAAGAGGGAAGTGATTTTGGGGTTTTTTTAGAATGTGGTGGCGCGTCTGGGTCGCAAGTGAGGTATGTTTAAAAGGGGGCAAAAATCAAAGATGCAAGGGTTTTGGGGTTTTGTAGTTCCGCGGGTTGTCAGATTTGGTGCAAGGGGCAGTGGGGGTGGGGATGGAGGGAAGGTGGGGAGATTGTGGTAGAGATAGGGGAGGAGTTTGAAGGTTAGATAGGGGCAAAGGCGGTGAAGGATGAGTCCAGTTTGTGTCCGTCTGTGTGAGTGGCTCCAGGGTCCCTGGGAGAGGCCCAAAAGGGAAAAGGAAGTGACAGGAGTTTGTTAGTATTTAGTTGGGGAGTATCGATTGGAAATTTTAAAAACTCCCCCTGTAATAGTGGGGGTTCGGGGGGCAAGAAAGTGGGGAGCCAGGAAGCAAAGTGGTCAAGGAAGGGGGAGGGGTGTTTGGTCGGGAGACAACAGCCACTTGGAGGTTGGAGGGGGAGTAGATGCGGGAAGAAGCACCTCAAAGGAGGGGGGGGTGGGGAAGGCTGGTGGAAAAGAGAAAAGGAACAGGTATCTGACAGAAAGAAGGCAACCCTCCCCCCATGTTTACTGCCCCGGGGGGGGCGGGGTGGGGAAAATGGAGCCCCCCAAGGGGAGTGCAGCAGGGGGGGTTTTTGGTCAAGGGGTTCAGCCAAGTTTCGTTAATCCCGGAAGGGGAGATTTCATGGGTGAAGGGCGTGGATTTGAAGGGGAAACTTTTTTTCACATGAACGTCATTCCCGGGCTCCAGAATGGGGTTTGGGGCTGCTATAGGGGGGGTGGTTTTGAGGGTTTTTGGGGGTTTATAAATGTGTGCTGTTGGTCTGTAAGAGAGCCGAAGCCACAGGGGGGATGGACTGAGGGGGCCGGGGTTGGGGAGATATGTCCCCGGCAGGAGGGGACGGTTAAAAAGTGAGGAGTGGTGTGGGGTAGAGAAAAAAGGGGGTTTTGGGTTTTTTGAGGAAGGTCTTGTGTTGGCCCGGGGGGGAAAAGGGGAGGTCAGGTTGGGGTAGCGATGGGGAAATTGGGGTCCTTTCCCCCCGGGGTGTCTGGGGGGCAAGGGTTTTGTATTGTGGCGAGGGGCATATTGGGGGGGTGTTGGGGAGGTTTTGGAAAAAGGGCTTGGTTCCTTTGGTTCACTTCTGGTTTCAATCTGGTATTTAAAGCTGCAATAGTAACTTAAAGGAGTTGCACTGACGACTAAAGTCATATGATGAGTGCATCTTAAAAGGGAATTTCACCTTTTCCAGTGTGAAAATTGGGATGTGGGGGGGGGGGAATGTTTGGGGACGAAGGGAAAAATTGAAAAGGATAGTGGGTAGACAATTAGGCCCCGTCACAGAGGAGATCCCAAACTACAAAATTTATCAAAAGTGTTTACCATTCAAAAGAAAGCGGGAATTTTTCACAGGGGACAGGAGAGGAAATTGAGGGGTTGTAGCTCCACAGAAATGCATACCATTCAATAAGACATAGCAGGACATTTACAGGTATACAGGTATATGGGAGTATGGACAAGAGTTTAGAACATTTACCGATGTGGACACCATCAAAAGATATGCCCAGATGCCTGTATATTTTGTGTATATTTGCATGCATAGGCACGGAATAAAGTGATGGTGATACATAATATGGACAACTGGACTGCGGAATTGCTATGTTTACATCTGCTGTACTGTAAAATATAATGCTGGAAGCATTATGGTCTACAGAAGTGATCGGTATGTCTTTAAGCTCTTGAAGACCCTATTTTGGGTGTTATGGACAAACAATTTTTATTCAAACCATTATATCCCTAAAACTATATTTTTCAATGATACCACTTTAGTGTTCTTCCTCTGTCCATTCTGTCGTAATTGATCCTTTGATATTCTGTAGGCCAGTTCTCACCATGCTTCTCTATTTTCCACAGTTTCTCTTAGTTGCTTGATTTTCAATCCCATGGCATTTTGTATGGTATCCAACCAATGGGCCTTTGGTCTTCCCAGTATCCTTTTACCATTAACCATCCTGAGTAGCATCCCTTTTTCTAGTGAATTCACCCCCCCAATGACCCCAAAAAATCATCTAGTCTAGTGACTTGCCCTTTAGGGAAAACTGGGTTTTATTATGAAAAACATTGTTTTTTTTTTGATCCAGCCTATGGGGTTTGTAGATTTTCCCCTAAACACCAAACATCGATTTTTTTTGTTTCATGAGCATCCTGTTTCCCCCATCATAATTTATGAATAATGTATGGTTGGGGTGGGAGGGTTTATCCACTTTTTTATGTATTTTCTACCCCATTTTTGTAAAATGGCTGTACAATTGTAAACCAAGCACTTTTCCCCTTTTTTTCACCCAACACCCAAAAAGTTGTAAGCCCTTTCGAGCAGGGGGCCCCCACACCCGTGTCTCATTTTTAAAAGCTTTTTTATAAAGTAAGCTGGTTTGCTGTGCTTAAACTCTCTAATTGTAAGTGCTGCGGAAAAAGTTGGCGCTATATAAATAAAATTATTTTATTATTATTATTATTATATGTTGTGATTAGGAACACAAGGGCAGTGATTAGTTTTTGTTCGGTGGTGACTTGAATATCCTTGCACCTCCAGATTTGTATTTCCATATATTCCATACTACGAAAAAGGGGGAAAAAAAAGGGATTTTCCGCCCCCCCCCCCCCCCAAAAAAAAAAAAAAAAAACATTAATAAAAACTTAAAATCAGTAGATTTTATTAAGGCAGTATTCACATCACAATGATTAGCTTAAACATGTAGGTAAATAAGGACTATTACCAATTATATTGCTGTTCTGATTTTGCTTCATTTTAGAGCTTGAGCAGTTCTTATGTCTTGCTTTACACAAGTATCTCTAGGACCAGCTCTGTGCTATAGCAGTCCTCATTGGGATGGTGACCATCACTCCCTGCTATGTCTTATTAGCAGCACATGAGCTTGTTTATGTTAATCACTGACAAATTTTAACCCTTTAGAGCTCTGTAACATTATGCCCTGCTGTTAAAACCCTTCCATCACTAATATCCCTCTGACTGGTTGCTATGGGCAACAAAGAAAGTTTTAGACCTAGACAGTTTTCATACATACGGCCCATAATCTTTGTTTTTGTAGAATGTGATGCAGTTTTAATTAGTACCATTTTAGCATACATAAAATTTACCAACTAACTGTTTATTAATTTTTTTTGTGGTTAAAATGCAAAAAAAAAAAAGAAATACACAACAAACAACAATTCTGGTATAGTTTTTTTGTGTGTTTTCCTTATGCTATGCACCGTGCATTATAACGAATAGGTTATGTTATGCCACAGGTTGTTTTGATTACAACAGTATTAAATATGTATTTTTGGGGAAGGCAAACTATTCCCAAATGAATAAATCATTTTTACTGAACATTATCTTTTGGAGTGGTGTTTTTTTTTTTTTTTTTTTTATAAAACTTCAAACATATTTTTTTTTTATTTGACTAAAGGCAGCAATTATTTTGTCACTTATTTAAAATAGTTTTCCATTTTATGACATTTATGGTCGGATATGCCATAACTGTCTGTCAGGTGCATGTCCCACTTATAATTCAACAACTCTTCAACCGCTTCCTCTATTACCTCTGCTCACTCCATAATCCAGATATGACCTGATGAAAACCAAGCCTGGCCAAAACATTGTCATACCATCGGGACTATTCAAATGCTTGGATATAACTATGTTGATAACTATTGTGTCATTGAGAGTCACACTATTTTGAATCAATTCCTGCTATAAACAAGGCTTAGTTCACATCTGCATTGTATGCTCCAGGAGTGATAGAAAAAACAGCGGAACAGACATTTAAACGGACGCCAATGCAGAAACTCAACGAACCCATTGCAATAAATAGGATCCATCAGGTGCTCTTGGTGTCTGTTGTGAAACGGATTCCTTGGTGTCTATTTTCAACTCTGCAACCAAGCCTAAAGCCAAGTACACTTTGAAGGAGCGCCATGGATTTACTATGCTCATGCAATCAGGACAACATAATAGTATAGCACAATTCCAATGAGGTTTCCCTTTGTGTAAAAATTTATCAAGTAGCAAGGGGCCCCCAAAACTTTTTTAAACCTGAAAATGTGGGATTGGAGAGATAATACAAGGCTGGCTCCAAAAAGAGGTATATGAGTGTAAACTCAGCCAAATAAAATATATGCATCTATAAGGTTTATGAAATAGCCAGGGCCGTTCCCCTGGTTCTGCGCAAATAAGGAAAGGGGGGGACATTATGGGTTTTAATTAGGTAAATTGTTTGTGGTCCAAGTTATTACTTCATATTTACATTTGATAGGGGAAGTTCTTTTAATGATACAATAGCAGTCATTTAAAGATTTGTGATTTTTAAACAAAACTTGTGTGTTTTTACCCCTTTAAATTCTTATTTTGCATTCCTCAAAAAAAGTGAGCCAGATCAGGGCCCATGAAAGGATTCCCGCTTTTAGCTTAGCAACCAAGTTTTAATTTTAAAAGCATAAGTAGTGACATGAAACATAGTTTCATGATCATGCCAGAAAAGTACCCAGTTTGAGTTTGGTCCCCCCGGGCCCGTTGCGAGAAAAGCCGTGGTTTTGCATAATGTTTATAGTGGAACTGGGTTTTTTTTCCCTGCTTCTGTTTTGATTCCTGGCCAACGCCCTGGGCCAGGAATCTTCCAGACTCCAGGGTTTTAACCGGGCTCCTTGTCCTGGTGTTGACAGCTCTCCCCCTTTTGGGTTTCTGTTTTCCCTTATTCCCTTTGTCCTTGGTTCCTGGGGGTATTTAAGGGCTCTTCTGTTCCTCTCTTTGGGGTTTATATGGTTTTCCCTGTCTTTTGTAAACCTCTCTATTCGTGCCCCCCGGGTTTCCATACTCTGCTTGGTACTTTTATTTTCTCCCTTCTGATTTGTACGGGTTTCCCCGTTGTTACCGACGGGTTGCTTGAGCCCCCAAATATTGGTTTGTATTGTTTCTGCGCTTGTGTTTTCCCGCTATTCAGTTAGTGCTCAGTCTTTGGTTGGGGGGCCGCCCTTTTAAGGAGTGGGCCCCCAAAGGCGGGACAGGGTTGGGTCGTGTCGGGCCCACGCTGTTGTGTCTGTTCGGGGCCCCCCGACGGCCCCTTACATTTAACCAGCCATCCCCAAGTCAGCTCCCCCGGCGTTAAAATTGAGTCCCGGCCTGTCGGCCCCCTTGATCGTTGGACATTTGGGCAACTCAGCTTCAGGGGCATGGGGGGGGCTTTTTAAAATCAAGTCCGCAGGTCTGGTACCAAACTAACCGGGACCGGATTGCCCCCCCGTCTGGGCCCCTCCCTCCCCCTGTTTTTGTGGTCGCTTTCGTCAAAGTCTAAGATGCTTCTTCCTGATCGTTTTGACGGAAAACCCAAAAGGTTTCCAAACCCTTTTTGGGGAAAATATTTAAATTTTTTTCGCTTTAAAAATTTTCCATGGGGCGAGAAGTGCGGTTGTTGTGTTTCCCCCGGGGGCCCACCTCGGGTTTGGGATTATTTTAACCCTGAAGCCCTGAGTGGAGATGTGGGAATTTTTTTTGGTTTTTTGGACGGTTTATGAAAACCCCCAAACCGTGTGGCATGGGCGGGACTCTTTTGCTATCTATTCAGCAGGGCCGCCCCCGGGCTGAAGACTATGCCCGAGTTCTGCCCTGGTGAGTTGACCGGGTGGTCGGGACCAAACCCTTGAGGACCTTTTAGAAAAGGACTGTTGATCCCGTGAAGGATGCTATGGTCACCCATCCAACCCCTGGACCTGAGTGACTTTTGACTCTAGCTTGACTTTTGACAGAAGAAAAGGGAGAGACGGGGAAAGAAGGGGGTTTGCCCCGCTCAGCTCAATTTGGTTTTCCCTGTAAAACCTGTTCTTCCTTTTTGAGAGTTCTTCTCTCCTTTCTCCCTCCGTTTCTGGGGAAAAACCCCATGGTGTTGGGTCTTACGTCTCGCCACCAGGGGGAAAACACCGTTTGGAGACCCCTTGTCCCTTTTATTGCGGAAAAGGCCTCCCATTTCCTGGGAAAACTGTCCAAGGCAATAAACCCCCGGTAACACGAACCTTGCAAAATGCCCAGGAAGGAAACTCGGATGTACAGGTCCCTCCTAACTCTGCTAACAAGTTTGTTTTCCCTGAAACCTTGTTTCTGCTCAAATTTTGCTTGTGTCCCCTGATTGACTGGGTGCAGCTGCAAATTTCCAATAGGGGCTTTTGCTAAACCCTTGGGTTGAATTGTCCCTTTTTGTGTTCCCCTTTTTTTTGTTTCAGGTTAATTCTACCTCATAACCGGAGGAAGAATACTTTTTTGTACTGATGAGGTCACTTTGAATGTTGGGAGTTGCTTACGAAAAACTTTCATTTTTTGTCATGGAGAAACTCTTGCGATTTATTCTTGGGTTCCCCGGGCTCCCCTCCTAATTGTTTTCGCTGGGGGACCAATGATTTGATCAAATGGGGGGACTCATGTGTTTTCATTCTATGGTGGTCCACCCCTTGGGGTGTGTGCTGTGATTAATGTAGGATATGTAGAATGTAATTTGTTTCAAAATGCTGGAGGGGTGTTTGTGATAATGGGGTCTCCACCCTGTGAGATGGCGCTACAGACCCTTTCCTGGTGAAAATTTAAAATTGTCTCCCCCGGAACAGAATCTTAACGATATTGAGGAACCTGTAAATTTCCCTTATCCGGTAAAAGCATGTTGCACCTTGATTTCTAATCAGTGTCTTTGTCTCCCCGACTCAGCGATTCTGTTCTTCTGAACTTTCCCCTTTTTCTGGGTTGGATGTTTCCACCTCAGGATTCTGCCCGTGAGGTGTAAAAAAAAAAAAGAAAAAAAGCCCTTAAACGACTGTGCCCCAGTCTGGGGTAGGAGTCTAAGCTCTAAAAACGCCCATCTAAAAATAAAAAAAAATAGTAAAAAAACCGGGCCCAACCCGACCAAAGTATGTGCCCTCCGAGTCTATCTGCAAAAAGGGCCCCCCGGGAAAAAAAAAGGTTCACCAGGTCCCTTTTGCAAACATGAGGATCTGTTGGGGTCGGTGGCCCCCCCTAAAAAGGGGGGGGTTCTGTCATGTCTGCCGAAAGTTCCCCGCTTTGGTTCTGGCCCCGGCCCGGGGCCCTTGCACGTAAGCCGTGGTTTTGACATAAAGTTTTATGGTTTTTTTTTCCCCGTATCCCGGGAGGGGGGACCCCCCAGGAACTTCGTATTAACCTTTATCCTTTTTGGGTTTTCACTCTATTCTTCTGTTTCTTTTTCCCTTTCCTTTTCCTTTGTCTTTTCTTCTGGGTTTTCTCTTCTGTCTCCCTCCCTTTCTTTTTGGGCCCTTTTCCCTTTTTTTTGTCCCTCTCTATTGTGCCTCCCTTTCCTTCCTCTTTGGGCATTTTTTCTTCTCCTTTGCTTTTTTCGTTTCCCCCTTTTTTCCCACTTTTTTGGGGGGGTTCCCCTTTTTTTTTTGTTTTTTGGTTTTGTTTCCCCTTCTTTTTTTCCTTTTTCTGGTTGGGGCCCTTTTTGGGGCGGGACCCCGGGGGGCGGGGGGGGGTTTATGAGGGCCTCGTGCTGGCTGTTTTCCCCTACTCCCTTCTGTGTTTTGTTTGGGGGTGTGTCTAAGGCTTCATTTCCCCCTTGCGGCTTGTTTTAAAAGGTTTTTTTTGCCTTTCTGGGGGGCCTTTTTCCTTTGCCCCTTTTCAGGTCAAACCCCTTGGGCTTTCTTGGAAAACTTTCTTTGGGGGGCTTGGGAAATCGGTGCTTTCTTCCTGGGTCCGTGTGTGTTCCCCCTGTTGGCCCCTTCTCCGCCCCTTTACCCCCCTTTGGGCCCCCCGGCCCCTTTGGGGGTTTCTTTTTTGGGTTGTTTCCCCTTTTCGGGCCTTTTTTCCCGTTTTGCTTATGGCGGGGGGTTTTCCCTTTTTGGGTTTCCGTTCCTGGTTTGGGGGCTCTTCCCCCCCCCGTCAAAAGCGCAGTTTTCCGGGGGAAAATGGTTTTTTTTCGTTTCGAGGGGGACTGTCTGGGGGGGGAGGCTCCCCCCCTGCCCCGGGAGCCCCCGCTGCCCCCTGGCCCCCAAACCCCCCTGTTGCCGCTTTGCCTTTTTTGCTTTTTCCCCTTGGGCCCCTAAGGACTCCTTTTGGGCTTTTTTCTGGCCCTTTTTTTGGGTTTTTATTGTTTGTCTGCGTTTGTGTTTCCACGCATTCGTATGTGTCGTCTTCTGGTTGGGGGCCACCTATTAGGAGTCGGGACCCCAAAAAGGAGGGACGGGGGTTTGGGGATCAGTGTCAGGGGCCCCCGTGTCTGTGTCTGGTCGCGCGCCCCTGACGGATCCCTTACAATAGTGCAATATGAAATCAAGGTTGAGGTATGCATAGATCTAAGAAGAACTATAAACAATTTAACCCATTGCTGACAATATGTTTCAAGGTATCTCTTTAAAGACCATTATCTAGGGATCCATTTTTCCATCTATGACAAACTTAATTGCAGGTCAAACTATGGTACATATTACTGTGGGAAAGACAAAGTACTAAAGAAAGGGGTCAAAAAATGGCAAGGTCAGGTGTCTTTTTTTAAAACCCTAGGTTCCCAGTAGTGTCAAGTTCTGGACATGATAATAGGAACCAGCTATAACATCCAGCACCCTCAGCTCCATTTGAAGGGGGCATTGGGGTGTTTGCTTGTTTAAGGGTTTTTTCACCGGCGAAATTTCGGGCAATTTCACCCGTTTTTGCGTTCTTAATAGGGCGAGATTTTGGGCCGAATTAGGTATCCTAAGTTTCTAGAAAAATATGGAGCCCCCTTCCCCGCCGTACAATATGTGCATTGTATTGCGGGGGGAGAAAAGTGAATGTTATTATTCGCTTTGCACCGCGGAAATGCTGTAAATGGGGCTGGGGCTCCCAGCCCCCATGCCTTGGGACCCCTCGCTGATCAACGGAGCTCCCAAAAACACACGTGTTTTGCACGTATGCAGTGCTGAAAATACACCGTGGTGAAAAACCCCAAGGAAAAAATCACTTTTTGGGGACAATTAAAAAATAATCTGGTCGTTTTTTAAATTGTTAAATTTGCAGTGTAACAGCGATTTTAAATGAGATCCAAAATAAAAAGTACATAAGATTGTGGTCTTGACTTTTTGGATATGGGATGAACATTTACTCCACCTAATACAACCTCAACTACCAGAACTTACACTCTAGAATAAATACACAAAAACATCATTATTTGGTGTAAAATGGCCACAGCTTTATTAAAACCATAGCAGTACAACAATAACAGAAGGAGTCAGGTGACGTGCTCGGCCACTGTGTGAGATTCCCAGCTGTCTGACATACAGCAATAAAGGGACTGCACGCTCTGGCTGCAATTATAGCAGAGCCAGAACACTTTAGGGGCATGGATGACTCTAGTGAAGATCCTCACTCCTGCTTAACCACCATGCCCGACCCTGAAGGACATTACCATTACACCATTTTTTAAGGCTGGCCACTTCCAAAGCTCAGCCTCTTCACATCTTGCTGTTTAACATCCTCTATTAGTTAAAATTAGTCCACCATAAGTTGGACTCCAACTTGACTCCTAAACCGCAAATATTTGTTATATATCATAAATGCTGTGACAGTTTATGTCATGAAACATATGACACTTTTCATGATTATTTTATTTCTGACTAATTAGCAAATCCCAGACACACTAGGAGGCATCCGACAGCTCTCAAGAGAGGGAAAAACCCTTGTGGAGGTAACCTGTAGAGAACCATGGTTGAAGGATTTCCCTTCCCTTAGGCTTAGAAGGATAATGCCAACATGTAACTCATCAGTGTCATAATAAAACGGTTTCTGATTCCAGATACAGTGAGAGAAGCTATATAAACAGATACAATAACACAGACATCATTGTACAGATAATAGCTAAACACAAGCTTTAGGATATGTTCACACGGCATTTTCGAGATCTGTATTTTGGACCCTAAACACATATCTAACAATGTGCAGTATGATTTACATTGCTTTCAATGTAAAACACGCATTGGCGTTCAGACATCTGATCGCCGATGCGTGTTTTACATGCAGCTTTCGGATCCATTCAAAGAATTGACATGTCATTTCTTGATACGTGTAATGCAGCAGACACCCTATTTAAAACTATAGGCTGTGTTTCTGCTGCAGCGCTTTTGAATACGTTTTTCGGATGAAAACATATCCAAAAACACTGTGTGAACAAACCCTTAGAGTAGTCAATAAAGTAGGGGTAGGTAGGAGGAAAATGTTTCCTCCATTCTTCTTGGTGAGAGAGAGAGAAGACATGAAATTATATCTATTCCTAAGCCCCACCCTACTCAGTGAATACTGTACACTCACCTACTTCTTCCTGTCACAGCACAACCACCCCTATTTATATGCATACAACTATACACACGAGCTACAGGACTATGCAGGCACTGTAAGTCCTTCACCCAATGACATGTCCTCCTTTGCTCGGTGCTTCTTAGGGCATGTCCCCACGGCACGGATTTGCGGACGGATTTCCAGACGGTTTGCGGTTTTGCAAACTAGCACAACGGACTTCTATGGAAAACCCATGCAACAATCCCCACTGCACGGGTTTTCCCCCCGGCGGTTAAATCCATACAGCTACGCAGACAGCAATTAAAGACAATATAGGAGCTATATGTCCTCGACTCCCATAGTCATTTCTCTCTCTTCTTAGGGCTCAGGGGGGTTTTTAGACATGTAAAAAAGGCCTTCAAAATGGACATTTGTATTGAGCTTAGTGGAACTTCAATCACTGCCATATGCCAACTGATTTATAATGTAAAGGACTTAATTTATACTATGTTGTATATATCAACTCAGTGTTTCAGCTCTCAATGTATCTTTTAGAACTGGTATGCGAAGGAGGTAAATCAGAAAAATGGTAGCACAGGTATAAAACCACATTGGACCAGGTTTACAGTTTAATACCCTAATGTTGGGTTTGATAAGAACTTTAGCTCGTTCTATCTGTAGGTCTAATGTTGGTACTTGTTTTCACTTATATACGCATTACACTATTATTTTCTTGTTTGATAGTAAGAACAGTTCTGAGAAATCAATCAAATCCAATAAATAAATCACAATTAATATCCATACAAATTGAAAATGCAAATAACCGAGACAGCGGGATAATAATGTAAATTCATATTTGTATTTAAAATAGTATCTAGCTTTTGTTGCTATTTTGGCTTTTAGGGTGCGGTCCGATTTTCTATTAAAGTCTATGGGGAAGCGTTGCATGTCTGTTTTCAGACGGTTTCTAAAACCCAAAAACGTCTGAAGAACCGACCAAAACACCTACCGAGGGGAAAAGCCTTTAGGAATTTTGCAATCAGAATAAATGAGTATGGTTAAGTATAAAAATAAAATAATGTAACAAATAGAAAAAAAAAATTAGTTCAATTTAAACGTATATTTGCTGTTGTATAGAAGCTATTTTGCATTGGAACCTTGCAAATAACATATTACAAGTGGGCCAATGTGGGACCCTATAACTAGCTCAGCTTTGCCTATGTCATGCCACACACTGACTTGCAAGAGCATCATATCAGTGAATCCCTTAGAAATTAATGTATGAAAACTGTCTAAGGCTAAATATCTTTGTTGCCATAGCAACAAGAGTGCCCCTTTCATTTTATAGCGTCCTCTGAAAAAAAGGAATGGGGTGCGCTGATTGGTTGCTATGAGCTACAAAGACATTCTTATTGTTAGACCGTTTTCATGCATGAGGTCGTAAGGTAAGACTTTCTTTGTTGCCCATAGCAACCAATGAATGCTCGTCTTTCAAAGCACTATATGAATTGAAAGGGGAACTGTGATTAGTTGCTATGGGCAACAAAGAAAGTTTTAGACCCAGACAGTTTTGATACATGTCCCCCTAAATGTCCTAATTTTTTGCCTCATGGCCAACACAAGGGGTTTTAGCATGGAAAGCAATATGACCTTTATAATTTTGAAACAGGAATCATTCAATTTTTTACTTTGTATATTGCTTAGATTTTTTTAATATCCTTTTTATATAGCATAATGACATTTATACTTAAACTCCATTTCCCCGTTTAATCTTTTTTGGTACACAAAATAAAACAAATCTAAAAGGACTGCTAAATGACTTGAACATATCCATCATGTACGCCAGTCAGAAAATGTTATATTTATTCAGTGCTGCTATTTCTACTACTAAATTAATAATGGAAAGCTCAGCACATTTATTTTTTGTGCTATCACAGGCAGCCCTGGCGTTATCCAAAGAACATTCCACATACATTATATTTCATGGCAGTTTCCCTTTAAATAGATTTCAGCATAAAGATTGTAACCATGGGAACTCCACACACCACTGATTAACCCATTAACTACGGAGTTATCCACACACGGAGTGCTTGCTTTTAGCTAGTCTGATTTCCACTGAAAAAAGACATTAGTATGCAGGCCAATAAGGCAAAACCAAATGGGACTATATACTGTAGTTCTTTTATGGTTCTAGGTTACACATATTCAAGCACTGCTAGGGAAAATCAGAAAATTCTAGATTTATCAAATTTTAATTTTGCAGATTGCTTCACTAACTAAGGGTGCCATGTCTGAACCAGTATTCCGGCGTGCTTGGAGCCCAAAAAATTGTAACCCTGTCCGACAGATGTATTAACTGTCATACGCCAAAATGTGACGCATGCTGCGACAGACCCGACACTTTTGTAGGCGGCAATTCTATGAGGGTCACGCCAGATCCGTACGATGAGTCACATTTATGAAAGTGGCACAACAAAATGTCATGCAAAACTGTTGTATCAATCCACACCAGTTTCATAGTGTCAAGGCCAAAACAAAATTTGCCACATACATTTTTTGCCGCATAAATGTGTCTTGCAGCAGCACCCATTTTTAAAGTGGTGTGAGACACTTTCATACATACTAAGAAAAGCTACACTAACTACACTAAGAGAATATCACAAGGCATTATGGGAAAGGAGCTGGGAAGCTCACTGCACCCTCTATTTGTTGTAACAAATCCTCAATTTACTTCTGATTCACTGAATTTTTGAGAAGCAAAAAAGGAATATTAGTCAAGCCAATATCGCTCATCTACAGACGACCGTTTCGGGGTTTTGCCACTCATCAGTGTAGAGCAGAGTGATACTGGCTTGACTGGGTGGGAGGCAATGAGTGGCTGAGAGAAGGGGAACATCTCTCCTTATGGAGAGCACCAGTTAAGGTGTGAAGTGTTTTGATTGCCTTTTAGCCCACTACTAAGCATCTGCATATCACAAGGCATTATGGGAAAGGAGCTGGGAAGCTCACTGCGCCCTCTATTGGTTGTAACAAATCCTCAATTTACTTCTGATTCACTGAATCTTTGAGAAGCAAAAAGGAATATTACTCAAGCCAATATCGCTCATCTACATACGACCGTTTCGGGTTTTGCCCCTCATCAGTGTAGAGCAGATCGATACTGGCTTGACTGGGTGGGAGGCAATGAGTGGCTGAGAGAAGGGGAACATCTCTCCTTATGGAGAGCACCAGTTAAGGTGTGTAGTGTTTTGATTGCCTACACTAAGAGAAGTACGACTGACAAGGCGGCACCTCTTTTCATACCTATCCTCCTACAATTTATGTCCAAGACCTAAAGTCGCCAGTACTTGAAGTTAGAATCAAAGTTGTAGCAATGTAACAATGTCAACTTCTGCTGCCAAATAATAATGTTATATACGGAGGATGCTGAATGAGATTGCTACAGTAATGTTTTTCACAAAATAAAGCTCTGTGTGTCGCCAGCCTAAATGGTTCAGATCTAACATGTAGCACCGACACGTTTGTGTCATTTTATACTTTTTTTTTTTTTACTTGCATTTTTTGGGGGCAAAAAATGCTGCAGACGGATATTTGCTGGAAGTCAGTAGGGAAATATAAAAGGCACTCCATACATTGGGCCTCATTTATGAAAATCATAAAAAATGGGTTCAACACTATGTTAATGACTACATTCGAGGTATCCATCAGGTTACCGCAAAAAAGGTCCCCAAGCGAATACCATGACACAGATGTGCGGTGGCCCCATAGAGATTAATAGAGGAGTCGTAGCCCTACACGGGCTTTGTCCTCAATAGCGTAGTCTACGTTTTTTTCATGGTACCCTGACCCATACCTCGAATGTAGTCACTACCTTAGTGTGAACCCACTCTTAGGGTATGTTTACACGGCATGTTTGCGGTCAGCGGTGCAATATGCCCAAAGTATGGACCACAACTACGGTAATTCATAGCACTCATTGAGAGCTACGATTACCCGACATTACCCCTGGTGTACAATATGCGCTGGGGAAAAGAACTGATTTGTCAACAGCAAAATGCTTGAAAAAATTACCATGCATTTGGAACAAAATGGCACTCAGCAAGATAAAGCTTCAAAAAAGAGGGACAATGCTATAATGAAAAAAACACGATTCTCATTTATAAAAACCATCTGACCAGCGAGAGACATTCCATCCTCCCTCAGCGACCTGATCCCGTTGGTCCCCCGCATCGACATGCGTTTTTCTGAAAGGGAAGAAGAGCTTCGGCAAGAGCGTGAGCTAGCCCGACCACGCCGGTTCCCGCACCTGGCTCCGGTCTTCCGGAGGCCTCCTATGCAACCGTCACCAACCCTCACTGAAGAACCCATGGAGATTGACCAGGCTCAGCTCTCTATACAGGACTTGGCCCGACATCGGCTAGAGAACGAATGCCTATACTGTGGTAGTCCAGAGCACTTCCGGAGGAATTGTCCCAAGCATTTGGGAAACTCCCGCACCTAGGCTCCTCTCCACACCTGATGATGCCGGTACAGGTTGTGACTGATGCTGGACTCTCGTTTCAAGTCTCGGCCTTCCTGGACTCGGGCTCAGCCGGGAACTTTATCCACCGCTCTTTAGTGATGTAGTATCATCTTCTGGTGGTCCGCCTGGAAAAGCCGCTGGTGATCTCTTTGGTCAGCGGGGAGCTGCTAAGTGACACCATACGTTTCATCACCAAACCACTGTCCCTCCACGTAGGGGCCCTGCATAAGGAGAAGATCTCCTTCTATGTGTTGCCTCACTTCAGCGGTTCTCCTCGGGCTTCCATGGTTCCGGCTCCACTCTCCTACACTGAACTGGATGTCTGGAGAAGAAACTCACTGGGATCCTTATTGCCTGAGTCGTTGTCTGGTGGCACTTCGCCCGGTGCTTTCCTGCTCTCGCTCAACTCTCCGTGAGCCATTGCCCGGCCTACCTGCTGAATATCTGGAGTTCGCCGATGTTTTCTCTGAGAAGCAAGCAGAGAGCCTCCCTCCTCATCGTCCATACGATTGTGAGATTGACTTACTGCCGGGTACCAGTCCTCCTCGGGGCAGAGTCTACCCCTTGTCCGTTCCCGAGACACAAGCAATGTCGGAATATATACGGGAAAATCTCCAGAAAGGGTTTATACGAAAGTCCTCCATAAGTGTAATTTTTATTGTTAGAGGGGAATTTTTGCCCGATTAAGGCAGTTATTACAGTATCTTAATTTTGTTCCATTAATGTAATCGTTGGTAATGTGAAAGTGCCACCTGCTCAATGGAAGGTTTCCCTAAGAACCACTGCTGTAGTCATGTAGGATTACTGGTTGATATTCTTGTTTTAATGAAATAGGTCACTTATTGAATGACATTTTTCTTTCTTGTGCACACCTAATGAATGGCAGAAGACATCATCTCGTCCTGATCATCTCATAAGTAAAGCCAAGCTATGATAAGTTGCTTGACTAATTGGTAGGCCAAAGTGAATGAGTCTTGGGCAACAATATCTTCATAGACGTATATTTTATTTTTAACAGCCTACACATTATATAAGAATTATGGGATGTTTCAGCTAACAACAAGAATTTATCCTTCTTCACCTTAGTAACTCTTAGGATGGATGTGGACTGACTCAGCCTGGCAATCATTTGCATCCCAGCTTGGACATTAAAAGCAATTGTTCTTTTCCTTTCTTTTGATATATGGCCAATTGGTGGGCCCATCTGTTAACAACATAAACTTTAAATAACAGTGCCACAAAGTGGACACTTAAATGACCTTAAAGAGACTGTTGTACAATGCAAGGCAACAGAAATACGTACAAGGCAATCATGAACGAAAACCCATACATTTGTAATGTTTTTATTACATAGGTTTGACTACATTTGGAATGTGTAACTGCATTATGATTTATTACGCATAACATCTATATCACCTAAACTACTCTACAATCAGGCGCAATTTTGAATGATATACTAAGAAAAATAAAATTAGCCAACAATATTAAAGAATTTAAAATATTTCATATAACTTGTCCAGAACCTCAAATTTTGTCAATTTTGATGAGATAGAAAGTATAACAGGACTGCCCATAAAAATCAATCATTGTTGATCTAAAGACCCATCTACACATCAAGGATTTATAGTCGTTTTTATGACTGATTTTGGATTTGGAATCAGTTTGAAAATCAACCGTTAACTGTCCCCGTAGAACTCAATCGAAAATCTGATCGCTAGTCTATACAGCATGGATTTCAAAACAAATTTGCAAAAAACATGGGACATGCACATTCTTCCTTCAGATTTCCATCGGAAAATGTACTGTTAAATGTCAATGGGTCGGACGAATTTGAAATCCGCCCCAAAAAAGTGACAAAAAATGAAAAACAACTGTAAAATACCATCGGATTCTGTTATAGAATCCAACAGGTATTTTACGATTGCCTTGTGAACTTACCCTTAGGCTACGTTCACACGGCTTAAAATGGGACGTATTTCAGTCCGTAATTACGCGCCGTAGTGCACAAATTACGGCTGGAATACCTCCCAGTCATTACGGTAATCCACAGTTCTCATAGAGAACTATGGATTACGTCTCGTCTCCCTGCTCGGCGAATCCGCCGCGGAGGGGAGATAAGTGCCGGCCCCCCCCCTCCCGCCCCCGTCCACACGGCGTAATTGCGGGCCGTAATTACGTCCCGCAGTTAAGCCGTGTGAACATAGCCTTATTGTTAACCAAGAGTAGATGCCTCTGGATATCTTTAACTTTTAATTAGACTGTGTTTAAGACATTGTGAAATAAGACAGAACACTACATCACCCACATATTTATGAGAAACCTTTCAAAAGATGGTATTAAAGTTCTTCAATCTAAACATAGTGATTAAAAATATAAATTAAACCTAACACCCGCCTGCCAACGTAGCTGTAAAATATTCAAAAAACACTACATATAGGCATGCCATTAGAATAAATAAAAATCATTTTTAAAAACATTCAATTTAACATTATTTTAATAATCACAAAATCATTTTTAACAAAAATTATTATTCCTATGTTTTATCTTTAACGGAAATCACTAATGTTCTAAGATTTGTAAAATAAGGTTTGTATTAGCCTGTATTGCAGTTTTGGACAGATATATAAGTTTAAATAATTGAAAACATGGGACTCCCCACAACAACTTGGAAGTTATCCAGACTATTTCTATCCTTTAACTTCTAACACATCGGAGTTTCATATATACACTGTGCCCTGACTTTGCTCTGTGATAACACTGTAAATGTTGGGCTCGTCACCTCAGGAAAGTCATCACTGCAAAGTACTGTCTATTTAAAATTTTGATTGTAAACTAATTTATCATTATGTTTAGTTATGTACCCCCACAATGCGCTTTGGTTGTTTTTTTTTGTTCTGTAAAAGATTCCTTCTGATTGTAAAACTAATAAAAAATAGCATTTTTTTCTATGCATAACCTTAAATGGCAGATTCTATCATATTTCAGGATTTGAAAAATTACAAGCATGTTAGCAGCACCTGATGGACACCTTTGTAAGTACCATGGGGTCTGTGGGGTGTCACAGCATTAATTCCATTGTGTGCTCCTATGACAAAACAGAAAAATATGTGCAGATTTGAATTGTTTTTTTTATGCTACTAATACTGTAAAACGCCTTCCATCGATTCCTATGTAAAATCAGTATTGTTGTTTAGAGGACGCTTATTTTTGGCGCTTCTATCAGTTCTTTGAGGCATTTTACACTCTGCCCATTATAGGGAATAGAAGGTAGAAAATCTGGAAATTCAGCAGTGTTTCCACGTCTGAAATAAGCGCCTAGCAGTGTGGAATTCCGACACGGAAATGATGTGGGTTCTGCGCAGACTCTGAATTCTTTAAGGCTTTGTATAAGGGTTGTTTACTTTACAATTCTAACAAGCTGAGAAGAAGACTTCTCAGCTACACTGCCATATAACTGCAGGGGCTCTGCAGAAAGACATTTCTCTTTGCTGCGCTGCAATGAACAGAGGATCACTATGCAGATACCTAGTAGTGGGAAAAGTGACTAAGCATGTGTGTCTTCCAGCACTCAACTCATTAGGTGGACATACATATTGCTATACACTTTATAAACTAGGTGGCTCCATACTATGTAAATAAATGTTACAACTCTTCAGATTTCCTGATTAAACTGAAAATTTGTTATGAATGTAGCTTTGTTTAAATAAACATAATGACGCAAGAGACACAACATTTTCCAAGCTACAACTCTTGTCAAATAAGGTCTACAAAGGGTCTAAAACACATATTAGGCCTCATTTAACAAAACTGTTTAATGGCAAGCCATTGTTGCCCATAGCAACCAGAGCTTGCCTTTTTTTAAACTGCTTCAGGAAAATGAAAGCTTTGCTCTGATTGGTTGCTATGGGCAACAATTGGCCAGTTTGGATAAATAAGGCCCATTATGTTTAAAATAAAAATACACCAAATTGTACTAAAGTTTTGCACATTTTACGACAAGGTGTAGGCACAAACTACATTTCTAAGGGGTTATTGCACTAAAAGTATTTAGAATCCTGTACGTGGGAATTTTTCTTTATACTACATATCTACAGTTAGGTCCATATATATAACGTATTTGGACACTGACACAAATTGCTTTTTTTACCTGTTTACTGAAACATGTTATAGTTATATAAAGGGACATGAACATACAGTCCAGACTGTCAGCTTTCATTTGAGGGTATCCACATTAAAATTGGATGATAGGTTTACAAGTTTCAGCTCATTAGCATGTGCCACCCTGTTTTTAAAGGGACCATAAGTAATTGGATAATTTACTCAAAGCCTGTTTCATGGGCAGGTGTGGGCAAATCCTTTGTTATGCAATTCTTATAAAGGCCTAGAGTTGATTTCAAGTGTGGTGCTTGCACTTGGAAGATATTGTTGTAAAGAAAACATGTGGTCAAACTAGCTCTCCATGCTAGGGAGGAAAGCAAGGACTTATCAATGCAAAAAGACCT
Organism: Phyllomedusa bahiana; assembly: GCA_025379985.1. Lineage (NCBI taxonomy): Eukaryota > Metazoa > Chordata > Amphibia > Anura > Hylidae > Phyllomedusa > Phyllomedusa bahiana. The sequence continues at coordinate 104,888 of JAODAL010003296.1, forward strand.
GGATGCCCATGGAAGACAACAGTGGTGGATGATCACAGAATAATTTCCATGGTGAAAAGAAACCCCTTCATAACAGCCAACCAAGTGAACAACACTCTCCATGATTTAGATGTATCAATATCCAAATCTACCACAAAGAGAAGCATGCATGAAAGTAAATACAGAGGGTTCACTGCATGGTGCAAGCCACTCATGATAAAAAGGCTAGATTAGACTTTGGTAAAAACATTTAAAAAGCCAACACAGTTCTAGAAGAACATTCTTTGGACAGATGAAACCAAGATCAACCTTTATCAGAGTGATGGAAAGAAAAAGTATGGCGAAGGCGTGGTACAGCTCAAGATCCAAAGCATACCACATCATCTGTAAAGCATGGCAGAGGCAGATGGCTTGGGTATGCATGGCTGCCAGTGGCACTGGATCACTAGTGTTTATTGATGGTGCGACACAGGACAGAAGCAGCCGGATTAATTCTTCTGTACTCAGAGGCATACTGTGTGCACAGATCCAGCCAAATGCAGCCAAACTGATTGGTCGGCATTTCATAATACAGATGGTGAATGACCCTAAACATAAAGCCAAAGCAACCCAGGAATTTATTAAAGCAAAGAAGTGGAATATTCTTGATTGGCCAAGTCCGTAACCTGATCTCAACCCAATTGAGCATGCATTTCACTTGTTAAAGAAAGGCCCACAAACAAGCAGCAACTGAAAACCACTGCAGTAAAGGCCTGACAGAGCATTAAAAAGGAGGAAACACTGCGTCTGGTGATGTCTATGAAGTTAAGACTTCAGACGGTCATTGCCAACAAAGGGTTTTCAACTAAGTATTAGAAATTAACATTTTATTTACAATTATTTAATTTGAAGGATTACTTTTGAGTCTCTGAAATGAAGGGATTGTGTTTAAAAAATGCTTTAGCTCTTCACATTTTTATGCAATCATTTTGTTCAACCCACTGAATTAAAGCTGAAAATCTGAACTTCAACTGCATCTGAATTGTTATGTTCAAAATTCATTGTTGGAATGTACGGAACCAAAATTAGAAAACTGATGTCTGTGTTGAAAATATTTATGAACCACACTGTATACATAGTTCCTGCTCAACTGTATTTCATAAATAGAAAAAAAAAGAAAAAGGTAAAAATATTTTTCCACAATTTTTTTCAAGATGTGCTCTTACCTTACTGGAATGGGGGCCAGGCAGCAAAAGTTTAAGAGCTTGCCTCTTCAGCTCTACTAAACGTGCATTGCAATTTTCACACCACACACCCCTGTCCGATCCAGGAGACGATCCTCCACCACTCCCCGAACCGGGAGATCCTGTGCCAAATCCTGGGGATCCTCCTAAGGATCCTGGGGAACTGTTGCCAATCCCAGGAGATGCGGGACCAGGAGAACCAGAGAAGGAGCCAGGAGAAGATGTACCAGAGCCAGGAGAAGGGGTGCCAGAAGAACCTGGTATTGATCCTGCACCTTCTGGGGCAGGTCTGCTACCAGCACGGGACTCCTCATAGGCTTTCCTATACCAGCTTTCTGGAGAAAAGGGTGCTGTTGTTTTTGTTGGGGAACAGACCTCATTGACCTACAATAAAACAGAAGACAGTTCTATGTATAGGAACCATGAAAAGGTTTAAACCTGCAAAATAAAATTTGATTTTATATTTTAAGGAAATGTGGTTTAGCAAGGTATAAACTTCATAAATTGCGAATAATTTTTTTAGCTTGTCAACCACACTAAAATACAAGCGTTACAGAAAAAATTTACAAGACCGTACTGAGATAGCCTAAACCAAACACATGTATTTAATTTTTATTTAGTCAGTGTTATATTTAGAAATAATGTATTACCCATACATTGGGTACAAGTATTGTGTCAGTGCCATGTCAAGATCTTTACATATTACTGTAGTGTCAATAACATACTGTATGTTCCTAATCCAGGTGCGCACTATCAGCAATAAAGATCTTGGTGTGGTTTTTACTGCCAGATGTGGGCAAAGGTGCATAAAGACTATTACTAAATACATTGCTGATCTGATTTTGCCTCTCTTCAGAGTTAGGAGCAGATGTTATCTCCTGCTTTTGCACACAAACTTCCATAGTTACAGGCCTCCGCTCTTACAGGCTCAGTGGACGGGCTGGTGACTTCACTCCTTGCTGTGTTCCTTATCGTAATACAGTAATACAGAAGATTGTTTAGATTATGTACTGACAAGTTTCAACCCATTAGAGCTATGTAGCCTTGTGCACCTTGTTTACAAGCCTCCTGCACTCATGTCACTATAACGGGACCAGCAGGGAACATCAGAGCTGATATGCCAATCACTACTATAGAGCCATCCACAGTTTGACCAGTAAAACAGCATAGTGAGACAACCCCTTTAAGTTCTTCAACTGACCATATATAACACATTAATCTCTGGCTAAAATGTGGGGTTTCTTTTTTTTAAATAAACTTTGAGTATGGTCATATATGCTTTAGGTTTAATCTATATATTAAAAGATACTGTTGAATGACTGGTCATTCAGCTGATGACTGGTTTCATCTCTGACCAACTTTAAAGGGAACCTGTCACATAGGTTGTGCCCCCCTTGCTGAGGGCAGCACAAGCTAGTGTCAGACCTGCTGTTTCCAGCACTGTGCCCCTTATTCTGTAAGATGCTGTAGTTTTAGAGTATTTACCCCTCAAATCTTATTCATTAGTAGGTGTTAGCTCCGCCCACCAAAGACTAGGGTTTGAAAAAAACTGACACTCTGAATGACTCTTCGAATGACTCTTCTGGCTGAAAACTGCATATTTGAGCATTAAATACACGAAAACTACAGCATCTTACAGAATAAGGGACATAGCGCTGGAAACAGTAGGTCTAACACTAGCCTGTTCTTTCCTCAGCCAGGGGGGCAAAAACTATGTGACAGGTTCTCTTTGAAGAGAACCTGTCACATAGATTATGCCCCTCTAGCTAGTGTCAGACCTGCTGTTTACAGTGCTTTGTCCCTTATTCTCTAAGATGCTGTAGTTTTCGAGTATTTAATGCTCAAATCTGCAGTTTTCAGTCAAAGAGTCAGTTTTTTCAAACCCCGCCCACCTGAGGCTAGCCCCACCCACATCAACTGATAAACCTATTATTTTGAATAGGTAGAAACCTGTGAATAACTGCCAGATGGGCGGGGCTAGCCTTTGAAAGGCGGGGCTAACACCTGCTCATTAATAAGATTTGAGGGGTAAATGCTCTAGAATTACAGCATCTTACAGAATAAGGGACAGCATGTCTGTCACTAGCTTGTGCTGTCCTCAGCAAGGGGGGCATAACCTATGTGACAGGTTCTCTTTAAACATCAAGCATGCATCACTTCTTTAATTAAATAATAGAATTATGACAAAAATCTGATCTCTTCACTGGAATTCTTCCTCAGTTATTTAATATCACAGCTACAAAACAGACCTATGTCATGCTAAATGACTAAGGCCTTCAGATTTGAAAATCATGGGCATTGATGACATAAAATAATTAATGTCATTAAATACAACTGTAAAGGAAACCCTTTGCAGCAATACATCATCAACAGAAAGGCTTGCTGTTCCATTAGGCCTTGGGGTTTACCCAAAGAAAGTTTAAGCTGCAAACGGCAATCAGAATTCAGCTAGTATTTTACAGTCCGTTTTCCTTTTTTTTGCCACGTTTTTTGGATTCTTAACATTGAAATTGTACATTATCCACCATTAATCAGTCAGAAGAATTTATATGTTCCAAGTTTTTTGCAAAGTTTTCGGTTTTTAAATCCGACCTCAGAAAATCCGAGCCATGTGGACTGCAGCTCAGATTTTCTATTGAGGTCTATAAGAATCTATTGGATTTTCACCGGTTTCGAAATCTGAAATCCATGTCACATTCCGACTGTAACACCGTGCTGTGTAGATGAGCCCTTAACTGGTCCTTGTGTCAGGGTTTTAATGAGTACTGGTTGCATTGTGACTGCTTACCACCATAAAGCCCTACTAGTCTTAGGCTCTGTCTACACTGCACAGAAAAACGTCAGTTTGTTCAGCGTTTTTCTTTTCCTAAAAACGCTGGGAAAACGACTGTAATCATCTCCCATAGACTTCTAATGTAAAAACGTCCTGCTGTCTACACTGAGCTTCTTTTTTCTGCTCGTTTTTTTACTGGTCGTATTTTGCAACATGTTCTAAAAAATGCCAGAACAGCGCAGAAAATTTACTACAGGAGTCTATGGAAAGCGGCGGACGTCTTTTGGCGCGTTTTTTGGCGCGTTTTTTCAATGAAAACCCTCCCAAGAGACCCAAGTCCCATCTATAGTGGGTGTTAATAAAGGTTATACCTGATCAAGTTTGCATACAAGTGTCTGATGTGTCCTTTTTTGTACCTTTTGTAATAAAATGATCATGCTTTGGGCACTAACGATTTTTCGCTAAAAATACGTTTTTTATGGATTTTGGCATCAGAATCCATTTTTTTGCGGATTTTGGTGCTAAAATCCTTTTCTTAACATATTTTGGCGCTAATAAAGTTATCTCGCTTCTGACGCCAAAAATGCGTTTTTTTACGGATTTTGGCGCAAGAATACGTTTTTTTTTACAGATTTTGGCACTAAAATACTTTTATTTACAGATTTTGGCGCTAATAAAGTTATCTCGCTTCTGACGCCAAAAAATACGTTTTTTTTTTACGATTTTGATGCCAGAATCCGTTTTTTTTACGGATTTTGGCACTAAAATACATTTCTTTACAGATTTTGGCGCTAATAAAGTCATATAACTTCTGAGGCTAAAAATACGTTTTTTACGCTAAATATGATTTTCTTAACTTTATAAGCGGCAAAATATGTTAAGAAAAGTATTTTAGCGCCAAAATCCGTAAAAAAATGGATTCTTGCACGAAAATGTAAAATAAAACGTATTTTTGGCGTCAGAAGCGAGAAAACATTATTAGCGCCAAAATCTGTAAAGAAAAGTATTTTAGTGCCAAAATCCGTAAAAAAAACGGATTCTGGCGCCAAAATCCGTAAAAAAACGTATTTTTTACGTCAGAAGCGAGAACTTTATTAGCATCAAAATCCGTAAAATTACAGATTTTAGCACCAAAATCCGTAAAAAAATTGACTATAGGGCCAAAATCCATAAAAAAACGTATTTTTGGCGACAAAAGCGAGATAACTTTATTAGCGCCAAAATCTTTAAAAAAAATGCAGATCTTAGCACCAAAATCCATTAAAAAATTGACTTTAAGGCCAAAATCTGTAAAAAAAAAAAAAACGTATTTTTGGCGGTAAACGCGAGATAAATTTATTAGCGTCAAAATCCATAAAAATGCAGATCTTAGCACCAAAATCCGTTAAAAAATGGACTTTAGGGCCAAAATCCGTAAAAAAAAATGTATTTTTGTCGACAAGCGCAAAATAACTTTATTAGCGCCAAAATTTGTAAAAATGCAGATCTTAGCGCCAAAGTCTGTGAAAAAATGGACTTTATGGCCAAAATCCGTAAAAAAATTAATTTTTGTCAACAAACGCAAGATAAAATTAGCACTAAATTCTGTAAAACGACTACAAGATCACATAAAAATGCAAAGAGGTGCTTTATTTACCCTTTGGTAGGGCGGAGTTACATCCAATGGCTTAATTTATGCATACATTAAAAACAGGCTTAAAGACAAGCAAAAAACGCTTGTAAAAAATGCGGCAAAAAACGCAAATTGCGGCAAAAAATGGCCCTTTTTTCAGCTGCTTTTGACAGGCAGTGGACATAAACTCAGTTTCATGAATGTTTTTAGTCATTCATTTTCAGGTCGTTTTTTGTCCACTGCAGTGTAGACATAGCCCTGGCTAATGGAAATCTTCCCAGGAAGCTTCTTGTGGATATATCAGTAGCAGTCCCGCTCTATGAGTAGTAGAAGGAAGAAAAGCTCAGAGTCCTGCTCCTGCTCTTTCCATTCTGCCATCAGAGGACGCAGTAATTTACAGGCTGTCAATACTGGCTGGGTTGGTGGAATACTAGCGAGGTGGCAACCCTACTTACTGTCAATAATCCACTGCTGACAGAAATATTTAGGAAGATATTGTTACAGTCAATTACTAAAATTGTGGAAAGTATCTGACATTTACTAACGTGTTAGGCTAGGTTTACACAGCATAGCTTTACTGTGGTTTTTTCTCTGAAAATCCCACAGTACGCTGGGCTACATAGACAGCAATAAAAAATCTATGCTGTAGTCTATACAGTACGGATTTTTTACCATCGGGTTTAAAATCCAGCAGAATATGCGACATGTATATTCTGCTGGATACTGCTCGGATTTACCATCAGCCCCATACATTGAATGTACAGGGCCGATTGCAAATCCGACCGCAACGTTTGTTGCATATCTGCGCCACAAAGACGCAGTCCAGCAAATGTTTAAATGTCGGTGGATTTTGGACGCCATTTTGACATATGCAGTGTGGACTTAGCCCTAAGGACACTAACGGTTTTCAGATTATTTTCTAATAGACATCAAGAGAAGTATGAGCAGGAAAGAAATGTAGTTCTTCATAGATCAGGAAAGAAAACTTGCTCTGATTACTTTATAGTATCCTGGCAAATCATACAAGCACCCCCCATTGACGTCATGCTGTAACAACACTGGCTCTTCAAACAAACAGCAATCAGAATGCACCATGCCCTTTCATGTGATCTGCTTGCTGTGAACAGCTACATATGGTTTCTAGTGTTCTTCAAAAGACCTCAGCTTCTAATGAGATGTGAAGTCTGCAATAGAGAATTACATACTGCTGGCTGGTATAGCAACACTGGAACACACTTTCCTGAGGAAAGCTTCTGTTCATTTCTACTTCATACTACACTTGTGAGGATTCTGGCATAACCGAACACTACCTACAATACAGTACATCAGACCATCTTTAGTATAGCTGAACCCTGCCTCAATGTGCTTTCATACAGGCTCCATCGGTTGCCATATACACAGAAATACTCACTCACTAGAAGCAATGCATGTACCTTCATACAAATGAAATCTGATGATGCATGGCACAATTTTGTATCTGACATACAGCCATGGCTTTGTAGAATCAATCTGCCATGGGTTATCAGTAAAATCTGCAACCAAATCTGTGACTAAGATTCAGAATTTCTTCAACTGATTTTCAGTGGCTACATGCAAATTCACACATGGGCTTCTGTGCAGTATCCATGAACATTAATATGCTGCACATTTAAAAATCCACAATGTCCTAATGATTCCGTATTGATTTACTTCTAGAGCATGTGCAGAGGGCATACAATGCTTTCTGGATTTAGCCACAAAATCCTGTATAAATCCTAACAGAACACTTAACATGTGAACATGGTTTAATAGTCACGACTTATTAAAGCTGTACTTTAATCAATGCTGGGGTTACTGTAGCATTGTAGACCAAGTGGCTAAAAATGTTTGATGTTGGCAATAATTTGTGGGCACATTGGCGACTGGATGAGAATGCCTAAACTCTGAGCTTTTCACCAGCCAAATAACCTCTTCACCCTCCTTTTCCTTAATCAGACATGTCTCTATTAGGGCATGTCCCCACGGCAAGGGTTTTCAGCCGGTTTTTCAGCCGGTTTGCGGTTTTTCAGACCGCCTGAGAAACCGGCCGAAAATAAGCACACTTGTGCTCTATGGAAAACCCGTGCAGCTGTCCCAACGGCACGGGTTTTCCGGCCGGCGGTTTTGCGGCAAAACATTGAGCAAGCACCTTCTTCCGTCTGGTTTTCGGACAGAATATGTGCTTCTCAATGGGAGGGGGGAGGGCTCGTCTCCGCTCATCGCGGAGAAAAGCCGTCCCCCCCCGCGGCCGGGGGGACGGGTGCAAAATAGGACAAATACCGGCCGGCAAACCGGCCGGTATTTTTCCTATGCCGTGTAAACGCGCCCTTATGGTAACATGATCAGAGCAGCCAAGTGTCAGGGCTTGTCATAGTTTGAGCTAATCCACTCACTGTGCTGTAATTATCGCATACAGAATAGGTAAACTGTGAGAAGAAACCATAAACTACTGTAAAGAATTGGGAATGCAAGATAGTTGTACACAGTCTTCTATGACAACTGCTCCTATTGATAAACCAAATACATAAGAAAGCTACAAGACTAACCAGACATACAGGAGTATATAAGCAGAAAGAAGTGAGTGATGCCTAGCAGAAGAAAAAATTACAGCAGCTGCTTATTGGAAACTAATAACATTTTATCATTGGAGTCACTCCTTTTAAAAGTGGGATTGTATCCAATAATAACCTGCAGTAAAGTCCTAAAGGTTCTATGACCGTAACTCAACATAATCTTATGACCCACTGACTAACACTAATTATTTAATATAGCTTTTATTCATCATCGTTATCCACTGTGCATTCAGGTGAGACAAAGAATCAGAAAGGAATAACTATTTCTAATGGAAAGGTCCTCCAGTTTATTTAGTATATTATTAGGGTGGGTTCACATGGCAAAGGATAAGATCTGCTCAGTTTTTAATGCAGTTTGGACGGCGGTCTTCGTTTTTTGTCACCGGTTTTGTGCAGTTCTTGGACTTTTTTCTGGCCATAGACCATGTATTACAATGAACATGTTGTGACACTTTTATTTGTGTATATAATATACATATTTTCTATGGATTGTGTAGACCTATAGAGCATCATTCTTCACTTTTTTTTTCTAAAAAAAATGTAAACCGCTCAAAACATACCACTCACTTTCTGCCGCTTCCCATTGACTTCAATGTTAACTTTCTGTGCAGAAACCATGCAGAAGAATGAACAAGTTCAATGTTTTTCGGACCACCGACGGCCTGAAAAACTATCTGGCAGAAAATCTGTTCCGTGTGGACTGCTGAACGGATTTTCTATTAAAGTCTATGCGGATGGTTGCTTATCTGTTTACAGACGGTTTCCAATTCTGCAAACCGTCGGAAAAACTGGCCAAAAAAACCATGTAGTATAAACTGACCCTTACTCATTTCCTTTGCTTCCTGTTTTCTTTATATTTTGTATACTGGTAGTTCTCAACCTGTGGTACATGTACTCTAGATGGTATGAGCCACCGCCTCAGAGGTTAGACTGAAAAAAATCCAAGACTGCCCTAGTGTTTTAAAGCCTGCCAAGCCCAGGAAGCTAATTATCTGCCTGGGCTGTGCCGGTTATGAACTTCTTCCAATACAGGTCGTTTACATTGTTATAAGGGTCTATAAAACACTGAAGAGAAGGGGTCTGTAATTTTCAGGGGGTCTGTATATATTGGGGAAGGACTGGTCTGAGCTGCAATTTTAGGGGGTTTGATTTTGGGTCTGTAATCTTTACGGGGTTTGCATTTACAGCAGGGACCTGTCTGGTGTTTGTAAGTTTCTAATATGAGCTCTCTCATTTATAGGACGATTGTACAAAGAGTTTGATCTGGGGGTTATCGTCTGGGTCTGGTATACATGATTGGGCTGATTTCTGTGTAACGGGGGTTCTGGAAATTTATAAGGTGATTTATACCATAAAAAGTCAAGAATCTTTACACATGCCTTATTTGCTCAAAAATTTGCGACTTTTGATCTGTTTCACACCAAGCTCAGCAGGTTTTGCATAACTTGACCCATTTATAAAAATCTACTACAGAAAGTGGCATTAATGATGCCAGAAACCTGCCCCAGATCCTAGGTGTCATAGACTTTTCTGTCAGGCATATGGCTGCTGAAAGATGTGCAAATGTATTAAAGGGGTTGTCTCACTACAATGGTTGCTTTTTTATGTTAAAGATCTTGCAAAAACAAGTCACTTTTCAATATATGTCTATTAACAGTGTTCTACTTATTCCTAGATATCCCCTCTTGTATGAGCTGCATCAGCTCCTCAGGTCGCTATAGCTACAGACCTGTTTGATCTATCCTGATAGGCTGCCAGCACTGGTTGCTATAGCTACAGACCTGGCATCTGCTGCAGCCTAGTGGAAGTCAGTAAACACGCCCCTGAATTCAAAGTGAAACCAAGAAAACAGGACTGAGGTAAGATGAATCAATGTAGTGAGACAACCCCTTTAAGCCTATAGTATATTTGGAGCGTTGTACTCCTGTGCATTTTCATTAAGATAGGTGTATTTAATGCCAGCCTCAATAAATGTCCCCCTTTATCTCTATTTAGGAGGTCTGGGGTGTGACCCGTTTAAATTTTAGGGTCTGCTAAGAAGGGGTCCTATGTACTATTTGAATTGCATGTCATCAATTGGTTTTATGTTCTACATAAATGGCCATGGAACTCTGCTTGTCATGCTATGCTTTCAATCTGCTTCTTCTGTAAAGAAGCCTTGACAGTGCCACATCTGACATACAACAGATACAAACAGTGCCGACAGACCTCAATAACTTATTATGGGATGCATCAGAGTTGTAAGGGGGTGTCTGCTGTTTTGATAAAAACAATAATTCTATACTATTCTTTCCATGAAATCTGAAGACACTGTCAGTGGAGAATGACGGCAGTGCCAGCATATCTTTTGTTTGTGGAGTACTGCTGATACGTTTCTGTGTGTGCTTTATTTGCAGCCACGTCAACATGTACCTACAGCATTTTGATCATTTTTTGGATTTTCTGCTTGGCAGAGTGGCTGTCTCCATTTTGGTCGTGCACTCTACCCATCCACACCGGGTGTTTTTAATCCGTGTAGCTGAGATCTTCAAGTCCTGAAAATATGGAGGCCTATAAAGGCACCAATTGACATGAGAATACAATAGTGTAGGTCCCCATCATAAGAAAAGTTACTTTGCCATTGGTGGATGGGACCTCACAATTTTAACCAACGCAACATGCTACACTATTCTTTCCATCAAATCTGAAGAAACTGCCACAGGAGAATGACTGCAGCACCAGCATATGCCTTGTTTTTTATAGTTGGATCTTCTTGTCACTAGAGGGGTACTTGGCTTTAATGGTCTATACATCCTGTTGTAGAGACAACAGTTTAGTTTGATAGCACTACTTCGAGCAGAATGGCAGCAAAATGTATATTCCACAAGGTTACCCTGCAGTAGTTAGTGGAACTGTTTATGGCAGCCTGTATTCTGTCAATGTAATGCTCAAAAACTGTAGTAATCTACTGAATGACACAGTGGTTCAGAATATAGACCAGGGGTCCCCAACTACAGTCCTCAAGGCCCACCAACAGGTCAGGTTTTCTGGCTTTCCTTAGCAGAGCACAAGTAATTTAATTGTGCTGCACAGGTGACTTAATTATTGTCAGTGCTTTCTGTGGGATATCCTGAAAACATGACCTGTTGGTGGGGCGTGAGGACTGGAGTTGGGGAACACTGATATAGACTATCATTCTTGTATTCTGCTTGGATGGGATCCTGATAATATTAGTAAACTGCAAAATGCACTACTAAGGTAATTAGATTTGTCACCAGTGCCTAAATGGTGGAGGATTGGGGGATCCACTCTTTTCCATAGCAGTGCCACACCAAATCCAACACTTTTTCAGGAATCCTACAGAAAGGTCCTGAATCGGCCATTGTTTATTGTAGAGTATTCATTTTTCATTCATCATTTTATTCACACATTGTGGCATAGCAAGGCTTCCCATGGGTAACCCATCCAAACTGGAGCTTCAATACAAAATAGTACAATAAAAACCAAGATTTAATCTGCCATTATCACAGTTAGATAATGTACTAAAGGACAGTAGGCAAGGACACTGGAGGAGATATCCTCTGACATAAAAGTATAAAAAACAAAAACTAATGTAATCAAGTCTGCGCTATGCTGTTGTACAAAAGGTGTGATTCTCATACATCATTTTCATACTAGGCAACTGAACAGTCTCCTCTACAGCATAGCTACAAATATATATACCTCAATTGTGACACGCTTCGGTAACACAGCATAAAGACAAAGGAAATGGAGCAGTGAACGGGGGGGTATTCTTTAGTGCCGCATTGGTATGGATCACAATTTAACAACATGACAAGCAAGATGTTAAAACTTTGTGCCTTAGAAAATATCTTTGTGATCTGGACATGATGCGTTTGCAGATAGCTACATTTTAATACATTTAGTCATTAGATCCATGCAGTGCATACGTGTTACAGCGGGCAGGAGCTGCCAACATGTGTATTTTATGTTCCTTTCTCTCTCAAAGCCACTGCTATACCCATTCGTGTGCCGTGCTTTTGGAACAACGATACACTTCGCAATCCTACACTCTTTCTGCATTCTTTAAGTCACATAGCAATGTGCTATGTCTGTACAGGGCTCCACGCTTCAATTTTAATATAGTTACTTTAATAACTCCCTCTAATCCTCCTAATTTAGCTTTCAACCCAAGCTCCGATTCATCAACAGCAGAGATTCTGCAGGAAAAACAGAGCTCCTCCTCAATGCAGATCATATTCCTCTGATATCCAAACTGTGTAATGTAGTTACATGAACTGGTGATGAATTCCCTGTTGTGCCAGGGATGCCTAGAATAAACTGCTGGTGGAAATAAAGTGGCCAATCTTTCTTCTGCTGATCCCCCAAGCAGGCTTATTGTATTCTAGGCATAGATGACAGAGGCTTACACCCGAAATACACTTATCCTTCATGCCGCCAAACACAACACTAAAAGGAGGAGTGCTGCCTTCTGTGTGGTTTGGTCTTTGAAGACAGGTAAAGGCACCTCTGACAAGAGCTTATTAAGCCCCAGAAATTGCCATGTCTTTACCATAGGTAAAAAAAAGTATTGCTTCCTGCTTTTTCCGAGACAGTCATCTGATGGAAGTATACCCAGAAGGCTGCTGGCTAGAGAAATTAATTGATCCTGGAATGAATATCCAAGTTCTTCATTTCATCAAACTTCAATGACATGAAAGTGAAGATGTTAACTCCTCATATACATCATATGAATATGTAAGATGTTCTCTATGTAGCAGTCATAGGAACACATCATAGGCTGTCTGTATAGATAGTTATCTCTGTGACTACATAGCCACTCATGTTTATCTAGCATAGCCCTGGTCAGGGATACACGTCTCCTGTTATACATCACATGTCAGACAAGTCTGATTCTATGACAGCTTTATGCACACACATGATAACTCAATAGGGGAAGACCAATACAGTGTGAGGCAGAGGAATCTGCTTATAGTCACTACAACTCCAATCATCACTAAATTCTGAATAACATGGTTAATGTGTCTGTGAGTACATATAGCAACACATTAATTACCCATCTATCACTTGGTGTCAATACCACTGGAATTCCACAGACAATTTCGGATTAAATTCTATGTGCTAATTATCCGTTTCCATTTGTAGCTTGACAATGAGAGCAAGGAGAAAACAATTCACAAACAGATATACGGGCATAAAACATTACCCTTCTCAACAGCCGTGTGATAGCATGTGCCCACTGTCTGGCACAGGAAATTATCATCCTGTGCATAGAAATGTTGTGTGCCAGTTGACTGGTAAAGGTTGGTTATGTTTATAATCCCATTAGTGTACTGCTAGGAAATGCTGTGGTATATATACTGAAGAGATAATTGAGTAACACTGTGTGCCCTCTCCTTATTTATATACAGTTAAACCTCAATGAGATGCTATGTGCCCACTAGCTGGTATATATGATAATTGGTGTATCATACATTAATGTACCTTTATAATGGAAGGTTGCCATTACCTAGGATACACTGAGTTATAATCAATTTCTATGAAGAGCAATGTGCTTGCTGGGCGATATACGTATTTATGTATGCCTATGATTATCCACACAATAATAAGCCTCTATTATATGTACACACTGGCTGGTAATATACACCTATACCCATATCAGTGTACCTCTATGTGATGTTATATACACACTGACTGGTATGTGTGGTATTACATATACATGATCAGTCACAACGCTTACGTGATGCTGAGTGATGTTATATGAATACTGGCTGGAATATATGGTGATATATACCTATGATCCTATATAAGAGCACCACTATCTTAGGTATACATCTCCATGTGTCAGCCACTGTGTATAGAGCATAAGATAGTGGTGCATTGATATAGGATCACAGGTATAAATCACCACACACACACACACACACACAAGCTTATGTGTATACAACATGACATGGGGGGCAGCTTTATGTGATTTATCATAAGTATAGATCACTATATGTGTCAGCCACTGTGTATAAAACATATGATAAATCCCATATCAGTGCACCTTTATGTTATATACACATTGGGTCATATGTGTGGTGATATATACCTATGATCCTATATCCGTGCACATCTATGTCATGTTCTATTCATACTTGCTGGTATATGTGGTGATATATACCTATGATCCTATATCAGTGCAAAACTGTCTTCTGTTATATACAGTGACTGACATATATGGTGATATATACATATGATCCCATATCAGTGCACCCCTATGTCATGTTATATACACACTGGCTGGTATGTTTACCTATGATAAATCCCATCTTGCTGCACCCCTATGTCAGGTTACACTCACACTGGCTGCTGAGTTATCATAGGTATATTTATATCACATCATGGTGCACTTCTATGCCCTGTCATATATACACCTGACAGACTGGTGAGGTTATAGTTATGTTAATATATATATATATATATATATATATATATATATATATATATATATATTACATCTTGGTGCACCCCTATGTCCTGTCATACACACACTGGCTGGTGAGTTACAGGTATATTTATAGATCACATCTTGGTGCACCCCTATGTCCTGTTATATACACACTGGCTGCTGAGTTATCATAGGTATATATATATATTTTGCATCCTATATATCATATATATACTGTGTGATTATATAGTATATATATATATATATATATATATATATATATATATATCTCAATCACATCTTGGTGCACTGCTATGCCCTGCTATATTCACCTTGATTGGTGAGTTATAGGTATATATATCACATCTTGGTGCACCCTTATGCCCTGTTATATTCACACTGGCTGGTGAGTTATCATCATAGGTATATATATCACATCATGGTGCACCCTTATGCCCTGTTATATTCACACTGGCTGGTGAGTTATAGCTGTATAGATCACATCTTGGTGCACTGCTATGTCATGTTATATTCACTCTGGCTGGTGAGTTATCATCATAGGTATATATATCACATCATGGTGCACCCCTGCTATATTCCCACTGGCTGTTGTGTGGCCATACATATATAAGCACCTCTAATGTGATGCAGTGATGTTGTATGTCTCCCGGCTGCACTGTGTGGCCATATAGCGCTCACACCGCTGTTATTATTGCTCGCATTGTTGCCCTTCCTGATAGCCACACATGCATTTCTGTCTTCTTACCCCATATTTCCTGCTCCTGGAGGTGACCGGGATCCTCTCCTTATTTCCTGTCACGGAGCTCATGGTAAGCTGTGATCGGGCACAATGTACATCCAGATCTCAGGTAAGCAGCTCACTGGTCCGCAGGACGCGCTGTGCGATGAGCGAGTCCCTGCAGCAGGAGCAGCACATCCACCAGTGACCACAGCAGCCCCGGCCCAGCGGCGGACCGCATCCACACCTGGCAGGAGGACTTACACACGCTCCATGCCCGGCTCCGTAGAGCCTGCACTGGTGCAGAATGTGCCGGGCTCCCCAGCTCCTATGTGTGGGTGGAGCCTGTGTCAGATCCACGGAGGCTCCGCACACCTTTCCCAAGTGGGGTGGGCGCTCATCCACTAACACTGGGCACATTCACCGCACACCTTGATTGTCATTATATCCAGATTAGTCTTGGTACAAAAGGAGAAGCGCACAGGGCAGGGCGACTCTTCAATGAAAACAGGTAGACAATATCCAGATGTTGGAAACTGTGTGGAGACGTTCTGGTTGGTTGTTGTGGCTGAGAATAGAACGTAAATATACGTAAGTAACAAAGTAATAGGATAGGAGAAGAGACGTCCAGGGCGATGAGAAAGAAGGAGTATACAGTGATCAAGCCTGAGGGCAGTGGCAGGTAAATACAGAGAAGGCAAATAGTAAGGAAGGCACGCGAGAGGGAAGGGGACATAGGAGCCATGGCAATGTATAGAAATGAATGGCTAATGCAGGGTCAAGGTAGAGGGAATATCCCAATAGAACGTAAGCAGGATTCACTGCAGGAAGGATGTCAGAGAGGGAGAAGAGGAACCCTGTCCTATGTGCTGTCAGAGGCAATGGCTGTCACACGTTGTACAGATAGAGGCTACCCACCTGGTGCTGCAGGGCCGCACACCGCTCCGTGCGAGCAGCCGGAGGAGAGTGCGAGCTGCTGGGCAGCGTCTGGAAGTTAAAAGGAGGTAAAAGAGGGGGAGGTGACGTCGGCAAGGGAGCGTCTGTAAAGAGACCGGAGGAGTGAAAATGAAGCGATGCCGTGACTGTAGCGGTGAGGATGCTGCAGCAGAGAGGAGGCTAAAGTGGAGAAGAAAGTATTGCAAGCAGGGAAATGAACGGATACAAGAATGGGGTCAAATATGGCACTGGATAAACAGTGGGGCCAAAGAGGAAGAACTGGTAGAGAAGCACTGAGATGAAAGGGGGGATGACATCAAACAAGGAGGAAGGGAAAAACACAAGGAAAAAAGGAGAGAAGAAGAAAGGGGACATCAGGAGTCCAAGCTGGAAAAAGCATAATCAGCTTCACAAAAATGGGTGAAAATAGATTCATGTCATATATAGGAGATTGAGAGACGTGTGCACACATGTGAAAGCTGACACATGTCCAGCACACAACCACTACCATGAACATTTTATGGCTCTTTGTTTTTCCCTCCCCGCCTTTCCCGGAGCCATATTTTTTTATTTTTCCATTTACATAGACATATGAGGGCTTTTATTTTGCGGGACAAGATGTATTTCTAATGGGGTCATTCATCGTACCATAGAATATAGTGGGAAACCGCAAGAAATTCTAAGTTGGGCAAAATGTGAAAAAACGTACTTGCACATGTTTGCGAAGGGTTGGTTTTATGGCGTTCATTCTTCAGTATAAATGATGTGTTATCTGTACTCTGCATTGATGCAATTCCAAAAATACCAAATATGTAGGTTTCTCTTTTGTCTTATTACTGTTAAAAAATACAAACATTCTCTATTTCCTACATTTGTGCTGCAGCGCCATTTTCTGCGACCAATAACTTTTTAGTTTTTCCATCTATGGACTTGAGTGAGGATGCATTTCTTGTGGGCTGAAGTGTAGTTTTTATTGGTATAATTTTGGAATACCTGTGACTTTTTATTACAATTTTTAGTGGACTTGAAATGACAAAAAAAAAAACAGCATTTAGCATATGGGATAAATTGTTATTTTTTAATAGTTTGGACTTTTATGAACACTACAATACCAATTATGTGTATTTTTTCACTTGTAAAATGGCAAAATAGGGTGATTTGAATTTTTTTATACTTTAAAAACACTTTATTTATATGTAGTCCCCTAGGGTACTTGACCACTAGGGGACTCAATTTCTTGTACACCCTTCATCATTATATAAACAATGCAGAAGGGTATACCAAGATAGCAGTTCCATTACTTCCTGCCTGGTGCTGGAAGTCATAGAACCCTTATCCTGATAGCTATGGAAGCCTTCATTCGGCTTCCAGCTGCCATGTTTACCTGATCTGCACCCTGCGATTTTGCCGTATATGTGCTAATAAGAGCGAGAAATGGTGCACAGCAACGTTTCTCATTCATTTAGGTGCCACGGTTGCCACACCGTCAAAATGGTTGAACAGCAGGGATTAGAGCCGTCTCCATTCCCTGCTGTTATCGGCGGGTGTGAGCTGCAATTAGCAGCCGGCATCGACCTCCTATGTAGTGGGATGTCGGCGGACATAGGACCTTACCAACAGGACAGACAAGTAAGTCAACAGACAAAGGGTGACATGTCAGAAAATTGGCGGTGCCGCCGCAGTTTTTAGGTGCATTAAATCAGTAGAAGGTCCGATCCTCTCAGAAATCTAGCGTCTGGTATACCTTGCATAGTAAACTTAATGCACCTAAAAAGGCACATTGCACAAATCGTGGCACAGAGCGTATCATTACTAGTGTATGTAATGCGCCTATCAAGGTGCATTGTGTAACGGAGGCGCATAATGTATCATTACTAATGTATGCAATGCGCCTCGATAGGTGCATTGCGTTATGGAGGCACATAGCGTATCATTGCTGCTATATGTAATGTGCCTTTTTAGGCGCATTACAATGTGTCGTACCCGGCCTATAATGCTCCTAGTTTTGGTATATTACAGTTAATTTACATCGAGAATATGGCGTCAAAAGTGTTTTTGGCACAAATTGGACAAAAAAAATGGCGCTTGCATATTGAGACATGTCACCCAAAATGTACACCAATCAAGGAGATGATCACACAACAAGAGACAGGTAAGGCCTGGACTGGAACATTTCCATATAATGTTATAATGAAAACTGAAGGATAAATACTACAAATGGATACAAAATACAGTATATATACATCTATATATATCTATAAATCCATGCATACCTATGCATCTATACATGCCTATTTCTTAAAGGGGTTTTGCCACAATCTCATTTCATACCTCCTGAATCCAGCTCTTCAGCTCTGTGTGCTCAGAAAGGGGCTTGTGTGATTTGTTTGAATTGCATATCATGTGACCCTACAGGCTGACATCACCATGCCTTTTCTCTCTCTAGTGAAAGAAAGGTCTGTTTATATGTTGAACTGTAAGTAGCTACATTGTAGCTCAGAGGTAAAACCTTTGTCTCCAGGCACAAGGGTCCACGGTTCAAATTCCTGCAGGAACCAAACTTGTGGATTTTATTTCTCTTTATCATGCACATACCTCATTGAGGTTTCTTTTTTTAATTTATTTGCACTGTTTGACTAATTACTAAGGAGTCCAGAGGACTGGAGTAGAATGACTGAACACTCAGTAGCTGCCTGAGAGGAGAGGTGATGTCTCAGCATGTGCGACCAGGACTGAGAAGCTCACAGCCCTGGTCCTATCCCCTGGAGACGAGCTGTAAACAATGGATCACTAAAGGAGCAGCTAAAACAAAAACGGTGCAGAATTTTTAATAATAATGAATGATGAAAATGTTCATTATTTAATTTACTAACTTCCCACGTCAATTTTACTTTGTGGCAAAACCCCTTTAAGGTTTAAAACAAAAAAGGAAAAACAGAGACGTGTTCCCTTGTGCAGTATGATCTTTTGCTTCTTTAGGTACACATATACACTAAAATTGTACTCACCTTATTGAGTAGTGCATGCGGCCGGTACAACTCACCACAAGCATTCCCACCGGTTAATTGAAGCGGTCGCAGCTTACTCCACATGCCTGATTCCACGGTCCACATGGAATGATGAAGATTGAGTACTAAAAACCAAGGCTGTTAATATCAACCTCGGGTCAAATAGAGCTAAAATATCTAGACTTGCGAGTATCAGAATTACAGCGCTGACCCTTGTTATATAAAATCAGGGATATATTTTATCTTATACAAACAGAACAACACGTTTCGTGAAGAGATCACTTCATCAGGTTTAACACCCAGACGAAGTGAACCTGACGAAGTGACTTGTTCATGAAATGCATAGTTCTGTATAAAATAACATACAGTATATCCTTTATTTTTATAAAACAAGGGTCAGCGCTGTAATTCCGATACACGCAAGTCTAGATATTTTAGGTATATCGGACTCGGGGTTGATATTAACAACCTTGGTTTTTAATACTCAATATTTCTGAAGGTGGATATCAGGAGTGACAAATGAAATTGCAATTGGGTACAATAGGTATGGAAATGACTGAGGATCAGGACAAAGATAGGAAAGTGCGAACGGGAGGAGAAAGGGAAGGAATAGAGGAGTAGCAAGGGATGATGAGTGGAGACATCAAAGTTGTTACCATACATAGGAAGAGCTGCTTCTATAAATCATCTAGTCTGTGACAAAGACACCAATTTAGAAATAAGAATTAGCACAGAATACATACCAAAGCAAAATAAGGAGAAAAGGAAAATGGCAAATAAATGCATTCAATCTTCTAGATAGATGGCGTCCAATTCTTGGCTTAGACCGTCGGAGTCCATCATCTGTAGCTTGTGAATCCAGGAGGACTCATGTCGTTTGAGAAGCATCACTCTGTTGCCTCCCCTGCGTGGTTTAGAGATAGGCTCAATGACATGAACCAGAGTTGTAACTCTGTATGTTAAGGTTTGCTGAAATGGAAAGGTATGAGTAGAAGTTCTGTGTAGACTCATGGATTTATATTTCGAGATTCTGTCCCTAATTCGTTGAGTGGTCTTGCTGATGTAAACAACACAAGTAGTTTTATAGGTATAGAAGTCATTGATGGCCAGTACGTTGGTGGGAAAAACTGTTCACCTTTAGTTAAGGTAGGCACATGAAAGGCATGGGTAAGTGAGGTAAGGGCTGATTTCCATCTCTCTTTCTTAAAGCTGCCGATGTCAGCCTTAACCAAGTTACCACATAGATTGCAATCTCTTTTGAATCAAGTCATAGATGGTGTCTGGAATTCTTCAATTTTTGTAAAACATCATATTGATGATTTGTGTAATCTTGGCGCTGAAAGGGTGAAATTGTGTAGGAAGGCAATAGGTTCAGAGGGAGCATTATTGGATGTTCTTGTACATCTGAGAATATTGTGACACGGTAACGTGGTTGTGTGGGTATCATCTATTCATAAAATTGTTATACATTTCTTGTCGACGTTCAGTTCTGGTAGCGGGTTCTTCTGCAAACCTACGGACTTGATTAAAAAGATGGGAAGAGATCTTTTTGTTGTCTGGGGAAAGTTGCTACGATAATGTAATAAGGTACTGCGATCAGTGGGTTTGGTGAATAGGTCGAAATGGATGTGGCCTTCTGAGTTTGTGTTTGCCATTGTATCAAAGAACTGTAATTGTTTTTTGTCTTTATGAATAGGGAATTGTTGGTTGAGTATAACTGAATTCAGGGCATTTTGAGATTAAAGAAGTGTGGCATCCTCACCTGTCCAGACACAGAAAATGTAATCAATGTATCTAAATCAACTATGGACATAGTGTTACAAATCAGTACTGAGATAGACATGTTCTTTGGAAATTGCCATGAATATATTTGCATTGTGAGGCACTACAGTGGCACCCATGGCGGTGCCATATAAATGTAGATAAAATTGTTCTCTGAAGAGAAAAACGTTATTCATAATTATGAGTTGTAGGAGGCCAAGAAAGAAGGCTTTTACATCTGTTTCAAAGTTGTTATTTTATAGGAATAAATATATAGCTGGTATCCCTGCATCGTGATTGATTGACATATACAAGCTACATACGTCCCATGAAATGAAAGTGCTATTTGGAGGAATGGGTGGGATATTTTAACTTTATTTATGAATTGGTTAGTGTCTAATAATAATAATAATAATCTTTATTTATATAGGGTCAACATATTCCGCAGCACTTTACAATATAGAGGGAATAAGCACAGACAAACCAGACATTACATTATAAAAAAGCTACGTACAAATCAGACACACGGTGTGAGGGCCCTGCTCGCAAGAGCTTACAATCTATTAGGGTGTATGGGTGAAACAAAGGGTTACAAGTGCTTGGTTTACAATGGTCCAGCCATGTTACATAAATATGGGGTAGTATACAAAAAAGTGGATGAACCTGCCATCCCAACCATACATCTATATACAGATAAGTGCCTGTGGGTGCCAAAGTTTAGGAAGTGATGAATGTGTGACAGAATTTGGGGGGTTAACAATTAGGGGTTCTTGATAGGCTTGTCTAAGAAGATGGGTTTCAGAGCACCCTTAAAACTGCGAGGGTTGTGAGTGTGCCTGATCACATGGGGTAACATGTTCCAGAGAACTGGTGCAATACGTGCGAAATCTTGTAGATGGCATGGGAGGTTCAGATGAGTGAGGTGTGTAATCTTAGATCAGTAGCAGAGCAGAGAGCCCGGGTAGGGTGGTAGAAGAGATGAGGGAGGAGATGTAGGGGGTGGCACCACTGTGGAGAGCTTTATAGGTGAGAGTGATTAGTTTATGTTATATTCTGTACTGAATAGGTAGCCATTGCAGAGACTGACACAGGGTAGAGGCATCAGTTATAGCGGCTGGAAAGAAGAAAGCCGGTGCTGCATTCAGGACAGATTGGAGGGAAATTTACGGGAGAGGGAGACCGATAAGCAGGGAGTTACAGTAGTCAAGACAAAAGAAAAAATAGCTCAATGAGAGTTTGGTTGTTTCCACAGTGAGAAAAGGAGGGATTCTGGAGATGTTCTTGAGGTGCAGGTGACAGGAGCGGGCAAGGGATTGGATATATGTGGTGAAGGACAGATCAGAGTCTAGTATAACCCACAGACAGCGGGCCTGATGCCTAGGAGAAATGGTGGTGCAACACACACAAAAGAGAGATAGCAGGGTGGGGGGGATGAAAGACGGTGGGATGACTAGAAGTTCAGTTTTAGTGAGGTTTAGTGGGAAAAAGTCGCGTGTATTTCTTATTGTGTTTGTTAAGAAGTCAATTTTACCAATTTTATATGACATCATAAAATTGACCCTATCCTATTATCTCCCTTTCCCCATTATTGTATCCTACTGTATTTTACTTACTGTATTTTTATCATTGTACTTACTATTTGCTGATTCTCTCATACTACATTTATCTAGTCTCTATATTTTTCTACCATCTTCCCCTTTTCTTTAGGCTGCCTTTTTTACTGTATACTCATTCTCTTGGATTGATCTCCCCCCCCCCCCCCCACACCCTTCTCATTACCTTATGCTACTCTTATATTTTCAGATGTACCTGTTGAATGCTACAACTAGCCAAAACGTCGTGTCACTGTTTCCAACATCTGGGTATTCAACAATTGCCTTCTCTCTATGCTATAGAAAATTAATAGTCACCATACCCTGTAATCCTATTTGTGGTACCAAGAATACATTTCATATAACGCTTTATTTGTAGACAAGATGTGCTGTGAATTTCTGCATAGTGGCAGCTATATATAAAATACACCCTGCTCTCCCAGAGTAGCTGCCCTGTGCTGCAGCCGTGTGCCTTGTGCTGAATGACTGGTCCCCTCCTCCTGCCTGGTGTACAGAGCCGGTTTGGGAAGTGCCTTAGCTTGCAGGCTTACAACACACACCTTGACTGACACTCACTGGTGGCTCCAGGAACGCTCTATGATGAAGTCGGTTTCTTCTTCAGCCTCATACAGGACGCTCGTTATGTGCTTGTTAGGAGCAGGGGATCCTGCTCATAAAAGAAGCATTCCTCTATAGTCCAGGCTATTGGAATGACAGCCTGTTTGATGTGGGTTTACGAGAGGCTGGGCAGTGCTTGTAATGCACACAGTCACCCTGTGATGCCTGCTGCCTCCATGTTACCTTCTCTAAAAACATTTATATAGGAATGCTCAAAATGACGAAAAGCCGATGGTGGTCCTAGGAAAACAAGCTACCATTTTTAGTTAGGTTACTAAGAACCTTGAGGGGAATTTCTAAAGTAAATACACCAAGAAAAAAAAATTGCATGTACCAAATTGATTACATTTAAGGTTCTGTTCACATTTCGTTTTGAGAAAAAATTCAGCATAAATTGTCATATTGTACCTCTCCCATGGGCCACAGTAAATCTTAGGGGTATTCCCTGTCAAAAACCTTTATGGTACTTAAATTATAAATACCCAAAATGGCTGAGAGGTCTTGGTTCCACTTTAGGGAATGCCAGACATCAGAATGGGGCAGGGGCGTTGCTAGGGTCATAAAATATTCGGGGCACGGGCCCTTTGTTAGCGGCAAGTGTAAGGATCAGCCGCTGTCCACTACGCATAGAGTGGGCTCAGCGTGTGATCCCGCTTTATACATCCTTCATGCCATTTAGGCTATGTTCACACAGCTTAGCAATTACGCCATGTGGACAGGGGCGGAGCGGGGGACGGGTGCGGGGGGCCGGCACCTTGACGGCCCATAGACTTGCATTACCAGCGGCGCGTAGACGCCACTGGTAATTCACATGTCACTTATCTCCCCCCGCGGCGGAATTTTTTGAGCAGGGAGAGAGAACGTAATCCATCGTTCTCTATGAGAACTGTGGATCACCGTAATGACTGGGACGTATTCCAGCCGTAATTTGCGCACTACGGCGCGTAATTACGGACTGAAATATGTCCCATTTTAAGCCGTGTGAACATAGCCTTAGATGTTCAGGGACATCCATATGCATGAAGAGGTTAATTAAACCCCGCCGCTAGCTTCCAGCAGCAGAGACTATGCTCTTGACTCCCTTACTGATGGTCTCCGACCACATATCCCATCCTCCCAGCCCACGGCCTACAGCAGGGGTGTCAAACTGCGGCCCTCCAGCTGTTGGGAAACTACAACTCCCATGATGCCCACGGTTTTAGATTATTCAAAGCATGATGGGAGTTGTATTTCCAACGCTGGGGGGGCCGCAGTTTGACACCGTGGCCTACAGATTGTCCCACTCCTACCCCCTGATGAATTCAAAATATAGTTTCACCCTCTTTTCTTCCCCAATTTTTGGGGGGAAACAAAAGGCCTCTTATAGTCTGAAAAATCGGTATATGGGTGGTAGTTTAATCCTAAAAGACAAGTTTTTTTCCCCTTTTTTTTTTTTTCTTTTTTCATCTATAACTCTTTTTTTTCTTTTATGTTTATAAAGCCTGTAAAAGGTTATTTTTGTGCAGGTAGCAGAATTTTTATGGTACTATTTTGGGTATATATTTTTTTTTGATCACCTTGTTTCCAAATTTTAGAGGCAAAATTTATAAAAAAATCCTGGTTTAAAATTTTTTAATTTTTTTTTTTCAGCGCTACTGTGGCATAAACAGGATTCAGCATACCCAATTAACCATTTTTAGGGTTTTTTAATGCTGTAGTGATGTTACACAGAAATAAAATTTAAAAAAAATGTTCTGCCTTAAATTTAAAGCCAAAAACTTTTTTCATTGGTACTGTTCTAAGGCTCATGGGACTTTTTGATTGCTTTTTATTCAATTTCTTACACAGTGGGATGAACAAAAAAATGTTTTTTTAATTTTTGTAGCAGCGTTCATGGAGGGGGTAAAAAATCAGTTTTATAGCACAGGGCTGATACGCAGACGGTGATGCCAAATATGTGTACTTTTTTTTAAATTTTCATTGACAAGCATTTGTAAGGGGAAAAGGTTATTGTGTGTTTTTTTGTGTTTGTTTTTTCACTTTTACTTGCTTGACCACTTTAGGGGGGCCCGTTCAACACCGGACAATTGCCGGGCCCGTTTTTTGGGTCCGTTTTGGGCCGCCTAACGGCCCGGGGGGACGGCTTTTTCCGCATGAGGGAGAACGGGGCCCTCCCATTGAAAGCACAGATTCGTCCGGAAAAACCGGAGGAAGATTGTGGGCAGGGTTAATGTTTGCCACCGGCCCGCCGGCGAAAAAACGTCGGGCGGAAAACCGTGCAGTGGGGACTGCTGCAAGGGTTTCCATAGAGCAAAATTGTGTCATTTCGGCCGTTTTTCAGGCGGTCTGAAAACCGCAAAACCGGGCTGAAAAAGGCCGAAAAACCGTGCAGTGGGGACATGCCCTAATACAATCAGACTTACCCAAATGCAGTTTGGCACCTACCCAGCTGTTACACACAGGGACAGAATATACACAAATATAACACACGTAAATATTGGACATGTATATATACTGTTCCTGTGTGTATATTACGGTATATATATTTATATACACACTACACCACTATATATATATACCACACCCCTTCAAAAAAACCACACACACTCCACCTAACTGCATACACGGCTTTGGAAGAAAGCCAGGTAGATGCCCCTTATAGCCAGGTAGTAGCCCCCCATAACCAGGTAGTGCCAATTACAGGCAGGTAGATGCCCCTTGTAGCCAAGTAGATGCCCCCTTGTAGCATAGTAAAGTCCCCTTGTTGTTAGGTAGAGCCCCCTTTGTTGAGGTAGTGCCCCTTTTAGTCAAGTAGTGCCCCCTTTGTAGTCAGGTAGTTGCCCCCTTTATTGTCAGTTAGTTGCCCTCTTTGTTGTCAGGTAGTGCCCCCTTTATTGCCAGGTAGTTGCCCCCTTTATTGTCAGGTAGTTGCCCCTTTGTTGTCAGGTAGTTGCTCCCTTTGTAGTCAGGTAGATGCCCCCTTTGTAATCAGGTAGATGCCCCCTAATAGCCAGGTAGAGCCCCCCTAATAGATAATTAATATAAAATAATAAAAGCCACATACCTCACCAGGCTCCCTGCAGCGCTTCCAGCTCCGGACATCTCCCGGCCGAGCCGACTTCCTGCGTCGTAGGGGAGTGAGTGCAGCCGCGCGTCACACCCCCTGCGACGCTGATCTGTATGTACAGCGCACACCGGCGCTGTACATACAGGGGGAGAAGGGAGGAGGAGAACGATCCCTCCAGTGACGCGCCAGACTGGGGCTCCGCCCCCTCGGGGGAGGCGCGACATGACCCGGATCGATGGGCGTGTCCGGAGCGCATGATGTGTTCGGGGGCGTGGCTAACGCGAACAGGGCGTGGCTACTGCGCTCAGGGGCGTGGCTAACAGTGCGGATGTGCGGGCGAGGTTATTTAAGCCCTGCCCGTCGGCACCAAGGAGCAGACAGCGCGGCGTGGGAGTGAATAGGTCAGACCCCCCTGCGTGCTCAGCTATGGCCGACCCCACCGGTGGAAGAACTGAGGCGATTAGTGGCAGTGAGAGGGCTGCATGGCTACATGAGGCAGTCCAGTCGGTAGTTGTTGTGCAGAACCTGTGGAGGCGCTTAAGGAAAATACAGATAGTGAGCGCAGAAGGCGGGTCAGGCCTCCGCAAAGGCTGAGCCTGAATGTACACCGAGGGCTCGCCGCCGCCGAGGAGCCCCTCCGGGGACCCTCCGGGTCGGGGGACTCGCCCAAGGGCCTCGGGGTCGTCCTCTCGGCGCGGGAGGAATACCAAGTGGGCCGGCGAGTCTCTCGGGGGGCAGCGGACCCGGCAGCCAGCCAGGGGAGGGTCCATCTGTCGCCCCTGTGCCAGCGATCCTGTACGGTGTGTTACGCGGTCCCCATCTGGCAGGGTCCGTCGGGGGGACTGCCGGCGACGAGAAGGGTGATCGGGACAGCGGACGGATCGTTGGAGGCGTGACCTGAGCGGTCCTAGCGGGCGACAACCGTCCGGGCCCTGAGAGGGAAGGCGTCAGCAGCGACAGGTGGTCCGGCAAGGAGGATGGGAGCGACGATCCCCCCACAGCCTGCGCCGGTCGGCCTCCCCCGGATGGTTGAAGGCCATGACCCGGGACCTGACGAGGCAACAGCAGACGACCGGATCTGGCAGCGCGACGACGGGCGAATGCTGCAGGGTACGGCTGGTGGTTCACAGCGCCACGCAGCCTGGTGAGTACACGTCTATGTCTGGTTCCTTTCCCTGCTGTTGCGATCCCGGGCGGGCATGTAGGGAGTGGGGTCTCAGCGCAAGCACAGGGGGGCTAGTTCTGGAGGCGCAGCGGGGGCTAGGTGTGGGAGCAGGTGGCTTGGCGGATGCGGTGCGAGCATTTCTGGCCCGTATGGAGAGTGGGGGGTCTGCAGTGGGGTCCCGGGTCCGTTTGGGGGCGTGGGTTTTCGCCAGCGGGGCTGGCAGCCCGTTAACACGGCGGTAGGTGCGGGGCGTTCTGAGTGGAATTTCTGGCGTCTAGCATAGTAGTGGTGTTTATGGTATCCGTGCAAACTGACAAGGAGCACAGGACGCGTGCGGTATGGATGACAGGCCCGGGCCGAGGTGTATGTCTGCTTTGAGGGCCCGCGTTAGGGCGCACTTAAAGAAGGAGGTGCGTGGGAAGATAGGAGGGATGATATGTTGGAAATTTTCTCCCTCCTCCCCTTGGAAAAATTTAATTTGGACAAGGGGTAAAGGAAGAAAGCAAAGAAGGAAGAGGAGGAGAAGATGAGGTGTCTCTGATTCCCCAGACGTTTACCAATTGGCTGCAAGCGTTTGCCATATTGGCAAGCATGATTGGGTAAAGGCGCCAGAGAACTGTTCGGCGCAGTTTGTTTATATGGACTTGATTGGTGAGGCGCAGCGGGCGTATGGGGGCATGGCTTAGGGGGGGCCGGTGCTGCCGGCCATGGAGGTTCCACTAGCGGGGGTGGGGCCGGGGTCAATGGGGGACAGAAAGGAGCCTGCTGGCAGTTTAACAGCGGGCAATGTAAATTCGGGACAGGATGCAAATTTAGGCATATCTTCGTTCTTCGGAGCCGCCTCCCATGCGGTTTCCCGATGCTTCACGAGGGAAGGGAAAAAGGAGGGAGCGCCGAAGCTAGGCGTGACGCCTGTGAGGCTGCGCGAGATGGAGCCGTTTCTGGCCCAGTTTAGGGATCAGGCGATGGCGCGCGTATTGCAGGAGGGTTTTGTGTCTGGCTTCAGGATCCCATCTCCGGGTCATCAGGTTCCATTTTTACAGTTAAGCACCTGAAGTCGGCATATGAGCATCCGTCGTGGTGTCCGGAAAAATTAAAGAAGAGGTGTTGCTAGGGAGAATGGCGGGACCTTTTGCAAGGCCACCTTGTCCGGAATTTAGTGGTATCACCGCTAGGGGTGGTACCAAAAAGAGCCGAACAGTTTCGAAGGGTGCTCCGTTTAATGACGAATAGACCCGGAGTTGTGTTCCGTAGTTTACACGTCCCTTTAGATGAGGCCTGTAGCGTTGGTTCAGACATTTGGGGTGGGGTCGGTGTGCAAAGGCAGATATCGAGTCAGGCTATCGATTATTGCCTGTGCATGCTGGAGAGTGGTGCATTTGTTTGGGGTGTTTTTTTGGGAGAGAAGTTTATTTTTGTGGATAGGGCTTCCTGATGGGCTGTTTGTTGTCCCAGCGCCACTATTGAGGCATTAGTTTCCTTTTGGAGGTGGTTGTGTGCGGGATGTTCGGGTCCTGACTTTCCATCATCCAATACCTAGACGATTTCTTGTGTGTGGGCCCGCGGGTTCTCACAGTTTGCGGGTCATTGTTTTGCAATGCTGAACTTGGGTTGGCGGATCGTTTTGGGGTTTCCTCTGGCAGGCGGAGAAGACTGCGGGCCCTCATCTTGTTAAA
This sequence comes from Phyllomedusa bahiana, assembly GCA_025379985.1. Taxonomy (NCBI): domain Eukaryota; kingdom Metazoa; phylum Chordata; class Amphibia; order Anura; family Hylidae; genus Phyllomedusa; species Phyllomedusa bahiana. The sequence goes on from JAODAL010003296.1 coordinate 134,040, forward strand.
CTTTCTGGTATTTGCATCGATACGGTTGCCATGGAGTGTAGGTTGCCGGTGGAGAAGCTGCGGGCCTTACAGATGGGGGGGCAGTTCAGAGGGAAGAGGCAGTTTAGGAAGGGTGTCGCTGCGGGAGCTGCAGTCACTGCTGGGCAAACTCAATTTTGCCTGCAGGCTTATGCAATGGGCCGTGATTGTTCTGTCGGCGCTTGGCTAGGGCGACGCTGGGGTAAAAAAGCCACATCACTTTGTGGCGCTTGAATTCAGGAGCATAGGAGGAATAGGGGTCTGGGATCCTTTTAAGTGAAGTAAAATGGTCGGTCCTATAATGGGGAGGGAAGTGACGAATCAGAGGTGGACATTTTCACCTCGATGCAAGCGGGCAGCTCGGGCTTGTGAGGGTTCATCTGGGCGGCACAAGCCAGCTGGGTGCGCGGACCCCCCCATGGCCTGACTCATGGTAAACTTCGCTCGTTGTCAGGCAACTTGGCTTTATCTGGATACTTTTCCCCATTGTGTAGCCGTTGAGCTGTGAGGGACCATTTACAGAGACAGGAAAAGTCAGGTTACCGTTGCGAAAATTTGGGGTGGTGCAAGCCATCAACAACCTGTCCAGCTTCATACCCTCCAGTGGTTCGCCTGCTTTGGTATTGGTGCTGCCGTTTGCTTGAGCTGACTCTTGGGTGGTGGCGGAGCATGTTCCAGGGTATTGAATGGGGTTGTCTGACTCTCTGTCTCGCTTGCAGTGGGAGCGGTTCAGGGCTCTGGCCCCATCAGCGGCGGTCGTGGGAGAGGAGTGACCCTCATCATCTCTGGACGTGGCCTTCCGGGATGCTGACCATTTGATTCGTTGCTTCACTGGTTAGGGGTTTTTGGACAGAGTGGTTGAGGGATTTTGTTTGATTTCCTCAGAGGAGGATGAGCTGGGGCGCTGTGCTGGCTGGGTGGCGCACGTCATCGCAGCCGGGTGGTCGACGGCAAAACTGTCCAAGTTATGTTCGGGGCTTGGCTTTCGGTTTTCAGTGGCGAGGAGGAGGGACCTCACTAAGGATTTTGTGATTTCTCAGGGCGATGAGTGGGTTTCAGACACCGGCCGGTGGTAGGATTCATGGTTGTCCCGGTGGTCTTTGCCCTGTTAGAGCGGCTTGGGGAGTTTTGGTGGGACGAGCGAGCACCTCGTTCGAGTTATCCCTCTTTAGGTTGGCCTTCTCACTTGCATTTTTCGGTGTAATTGCGGAGTGGGGGAGCTGTTTCGCCTAGTCGGAAGATGGGGCGGGAGGTTTGCAGGCGGCGGATGTCTGGGACCGACGGGGGGGAACGCCTTGGGGTCTTTTGGGGTCAGACGATCAAAGACCGCCCAAATAGGCGGGGAAAAGGGTGGTATAGGTGGGTTCAAGGGGCCAGTGGATGGTGCCCACTGAAAGCTTCCGGATTTTCGTAGTTTCCAGGCGGCATTGAGGACCAGTCCAGGTGCACGAAGATGGGTCCTTATCAGTCCATATTCCAATTTCAGCGGTCTTCCGTAAAAGTCTGGAGCGGCTGGGTTCTTGACGCTCCCGTCCGCGAGTTGGTTTGGGATTCCTGGGCAATCATCATGTGTTCTGGGGCGCGGAGAGAGCTGATGTTCGACCAGACGGGCGACAACATGGTTTTTCCCGGCCGTGGCGACATTCCGTTTGATTGGACGGCGTGGTACCGTGGTTGGGGTGTTGTGCCAGAGTTTATGCGGTATGCCAGAGTGGGACAGGCCTCCGGAGAATCCTGTGCTGCAATGCTGGGGGCAATGATCTGGGATCCCGACGTCCCGGCAATTAGTTAGGAATGTGAAGCATGACCTGTTGCAGAGTATGGACGTCCTGTGTCCGCGAATTTGGTGATAGTTTGGTCGATATTGTATTCCGGCACCAGTGTAGGGGGCTCGCTCGGGTGCAAGCATAAAATCTCACTCGGGTGAAGATTAACAGGGGCGATAGAAAATTTGTGGCCAGGAACGGGGGAGTAATTGGTGTCGGCACCCCTAGCTGGAGTCGGTGAAGGCAATTTCTGGAGAACGGGATGGGTTCACCTGACGGCTGTTGGCTTGGACTTGAGGGCCCTCGGGTTGCAAGAAGGATTGAGGAGAGCCCTAGGGTGTGGAGGGGGTGTCGCGTACATGAGGTGGTCATGTGACGCTCACGGTGCGGCTGAGGTTCTTGGGGTTGGATGAATAATTGTGGGAGGGAGTCCTTCGGGATATAGGATATCCCTCAGCATTTTGGTATTGGGTCGGCCCGGCGAAGGGGGGCCTCCTTCAGGGTGTTATCCCGGAAGGAGCAAAATGGCGAGCCATAAAGTATGGCTTTGGCCCCCGAGCCAGTGGAGTACGCGTGGGTAACGGTGGTTGTTCCCTTCAGGGATTTTGGTCGCCCCGGGCCGATGTTAGCTCCAAGGACCTCGGCCCCATGGAAGTTTGGTGTCTTTGTTGTTGGGGAATAGTGTTTTTGGAGTATATATACAAATGATATATATATTCTAGATACATTGGTTAAAATGGAGCTTTAGTTTTGGGTAAGGGTATTTGGAGGTACCTAATTCACTTATATATATATATGTATAAATATATATTTACAGGGAGTTGTTATTTATGTATTTATACTGTTGTTTTATTTATATGTTTTGTAATTGTTAATAAAAACGGCTGCTGTTGCCAATTCATCTCAAGTCGGTATCAGTGTCATCATTGGTGGGGCCACGTTAGCAAAGGACTAAAGGAAGGGGAAAAAGGGGAGGAGGTGGTCTGGCTGTGTGTGTGACTTGACAGGTGAGTAGGGCAAAGCTACCTCAGCGATGCCTTGGGGTCATGCCTTCTCCCTGTACGGCAGCTGCACGGAGAGTGCAGCTGCTGACTGACTGTGCGGCTGTAGCCGCTTCACCCGCCTGTAGGAGCGGCCCGGCGGCGCCAGAGTAGCGCACACATGTACTTCATGTACTTCACACAGGGACAGTATATACATATGTATAATACTCATCTGGGTATTACATTTGAGTATATACTGTCCCTGTGTGAAGTACATGTGTGTGTGTATATAAATATATATATACTGTGATATACACACAAGAACAGTATATACACATGTCCAATGTTTAACTATGTATTTGTGTATATACTGTCCCTATATGTATGTATATACTAATATACTGTACCTCTGTGACACAGGTCCAGTATATGAGTATAGACATGTGAGGTGGGGGCATAGCCCTCCATCCTGCCTCAGGACATACCTTATGCAGGGTCATCGTCATTGGGGTCCTAGAAGCTCCTGGGCTGTTTAGGCAGCTCTGGAAGCTCGCTCTGGTTTCCATAGTGATGGGGCCGACGATCTGCTGCAGGTGCCGGCAGCATGGGGCAGGGAACCTTGCTGTTGGTGCTGTAGCTCCGGGGGAGGGCTGTGCAAGGAGCACAGAAGAGGAGGAGCTGCTCTCACTGCTCCCTGAGAGTGGAGAAGCTCTGGAGGGGGGCGGGGCTTCTCACTGCAGGAAGCAGAGAGAGTTAGTAGACTAATCATTCGGGGCAGAAGGCTTTACATCCCGGGCTTCTGCCCCAAATGATACTGCCTAGCGACGCCCCTGGAATGGGGGATGTCATCAGTCCGCATGCTGACATTCACAGGGCTACTACTACTGACTACTCCCATACCAGCGCTATCATACCTAGTAGCCTTCTTCCACACACAGACTACCTTGTACCTGTGCCCACCAGGCAGTATTTTCACTATTTTAGGTCTCACAGAAACAAAAGACCCCTGGTTGGACCCAGCAACCACACTAGCTTCAGAGGAGGCTGCAATGACAGCATGACTCAGGGTCACTATCGACCATGGCCCCTAAGGGCGCACCTAAGCCCAATCTGCTACCTCTTTCTCTGCTGGATTATAAGGAGATACAAACTTCTCTTTTTCACAAGTTCTCTGGTCCTCACTGACCATCTCACCAGTGGATACCTCTCACTGGATCTGTCTAACAGCAGACCCTCTGCAGCAATGTGTGGAGATGTTTCCTTCACATCCCCTTTAACAGTCTCTAAGGGCGCGTTCCCACTGCACAGGACAAATACCAGGCCGGTATTCTGCAGGCCGGATATTTGTCCCTGTTTGCGCCAGTCCCCACGCCGCGGGGGGGATGGCTTTACTCCGCGATGAGCGGAGAACAGCCCTCCTCCCCTCCCATTGAGAAGCAACATCTTCTAGTCGGGAAACCGGACAGAAGATTTTGCTTCTACAATGTTTTTGCCCGCCGTACCGCCGCGACAAAACCGTCCCGACGGCAAAACCTGTGCAGTGGGGACAGCTGCAACAGGTTTTGCATAGAGCATCCATTGTGCTCATTTTCGGGCCGGTTTTTCAGGCGGTCCTGAAAACCGCAAATCCGGCCTGAAAACCGCCGAAAACCCGTGCAGTGGGGACATGCCCTAAGGGAGAACTCTCAGCTTCTACCAGGGTCACTCCTGCATTGTGCACAACATTAAGTTCACACCGTGCTCTGGAGTCAACGGTCGACACGTTACCAGTCATAGCAGCCCAGCCATCATCTTAATGGCTCTCATACACCAACCTTGCTGTGTTCACATTAAGCAACCCATTTTTTTTTTTAACACCAGTATGTGTGGCAGACATCTGGCTGCTGAGGGCACCCACCTGTAGGTGGCCACAAACCACATTACATATCACCTCCGTTATACTGTTAATATTTTCCTCTATCACCTAAGAGGAAAATATTACCACCTAAGGAATATTTATCAGCTGCCCCAGAACCAGGCCCCTTTTTACTACCCGAGGATTCAAATATGCTCGCCTGCCCTTCACAAGTGTCTGAGCAAACCCTCTTTTTTCTAGCAGCTCAGTCTTTCTATCACTACTGTCACTGTAGCCTTTGTGACCATTGCAGTAAAAGCTACTGGAAATACAACAACCATTGGCCGAGTGACCTCAGCCAGACTATAGGTCCCAGTACAAAAATTCTCTGCAGTGCCACAATCCAGATCCCCATCACAGAGCACCCTCTCTGGAATACACAGATCAGGGCTGCACACAAAATCTGCCTCAGCACATGTCTCCTTTACACTAGTAATTTCATCACTGTCTGAGCCCTCATTCATGCATGCACCTCGCTAGGGTCTGGACACACCCTCTTTAAACCAGCCTCATCACACATTGCAGCAGAATAATAATTTTCAGGATTTGCCTTTTCCCTTCCAGGCAACACACTGGCTGTGGTCACAATAGGACAGAAATGGTGGCCATCAATCACTGGACCCACACTACCTGCGCTACTTATGCTGTTGTCCACCATTACCACTAAGGGTGCACGTGTAACTTGCACGTTACCATCACATACACACAGTGCACTGGAGTCAATGGTAGACACATTTTTTTTCACCACAGGAGGTGCAGCGGAAACCTTATTGCTATGGGCAACCCCATTAGCTCCACCTGAGCCTGTAGTGGTAGCACTTTTCTCCAGATTGTCATTCACCACAGGATGCACATCCTCTGCGATAATCCCAGCACTGTTACCACGACCTCTAGGGGCGCACTTGAGCTAATCTGCTCTACTTCTGAGACTGGCATTTCTGCAGAAGCTAATTCACATTCTGCATTTACTTCATACATAGTCCTGACAGCCCTGACCTCCAGGGGCAGGCCAGTTGGGTGTTTTGAGGATGTGGGAAGTGTTTGAAGCCGCAGCTACCATCTAGTCTCACTATGTCATGATCTTTCTGCACGCAAGGGAAGTCAAGGCAGCATTTCATGACACTTTCCCTGCCTCTGGTACTATATAAACATTGGGTTGTCACTGTGGAAGACTTGAAAACTGTTTCAGAAATCCAGGTCCCCACTTTTTGCCAAGTATATTTCCAACTCTCCCTTATCGTCAGGGAGACTCCCTGAAATGGGGGAGTCCTCCTGGTCTCCCTGAAGAGTTGGTAAATCTCCTGCTATGTTAGGTTTGCCACCAATCTGGTAAAACACTGGCAGGAACAGTTTTACTGACAATTATTTTATTTGTATCGGCCATATCAAGTACTGGTAACTTTTAGAATACACTCATGGGCATGTCTATTAGGCGATGTTCACATAGCTTATTTTGGAACAGATTTCAGCCGTATTGCGTGGCGTATTTGCGCTGCAATACGGCTGAAATCCGTCCCAGTCATTACGGTAATCCACAGTTCTCATAGAGTATCTATGGATTCCTCCTGCTCCCCCCGCTCTAGAAAAGTGACAATGCACATTATCCCGGCGGGATACGCGCCGTTGATAATGGCTGTCTATGGGGACGGCGAGCTGCCGCCCCCGCCCCGTACACACGTCGTAATTGCAGGTGAAATCTGCCCCGCAATTACGGTGTGTTTAGGTTGTGTGAACATCGTCTTAGGGTATGTTGACACGGCTTCTTTGGACGCTGATTTTATAGAGCCCAAAACAGCATCAATACCTCACTTGAAACACGCTTCTTCAGAAGAGGTTTTTGATCAGGTTTTGGATGAGGTTTTCACCCATACAAATTAATAGCCAGAGCAAAAACCATGTCAAAAAACTCTCCACGCATTTTAAACACTAGTGCAGTATATATGGCTGAAAAGGAGCCAAGCAGTCACAAGTTGACAATGTTTGGTCAGTTTTAGCCTAAGTCTATATGGCAGCTATACCACTTTATACATCTGAGTCCTATTTTTTACTGGCTGTGGGTTGCTCTTTAAATAGTGGTGGTGCATGAGATGCTGCCCTGGTGCACAAGGACCACACTGTAGCTCGGCTCTGAAGGAAAACGAATTGATGTGTTGTTACCCAGCTTGGATGCTGGTTAGGAGAGCCAACGTCCTGTAAAGCTGAAGGATACCACATCCATTATCAGCTTTCCTCCAAAGCTGGTACACAGATGCGACTAGGGTGTGTGGCTTTGTGTAAAAGAGGGCGTGTCATGTAAAACAGGGGGTGTGGCCACTGAAACCACCAAGGCGGCAAGCAAATTCAAAATCTCCCTGAAGGCCACTTCCCAAAGTTGGCAAGTATGGTATATGTTGACCTAAGGAGGGCTAAAAAATTTTGTGCACAAGGAAGCTGGAACTGCTTTGTTCTTTTCAAGCAGTTTTTGAGGTATTTTGCTGGAACTCTGTAAGCACATGTTTTTTTTTAGATGTTTTCTTCTGTGTATTTTTTCCATTACAAATCATGTAATGGAACAAATCATCATAAGAAACACAAAACACATTTTTACATATGATATGCCCTAAAATTGCAATAATATAATATTATCTGATATTGATAGAACTCAAGGTAGAAAATATTGTTTGTGATTTTCAATGATTGTTGTCAGATAAAAATATGTGTGATATTGCAGTATGTTCTAGCATGATTGCATTAGTGTGCTAAACCATGTATCATACCACTAGGGATTCCACATCTGCAGAAATCCCTTTTAAATTTCTGCAAAGAACATCACTGATTGCTGACAGTCCAAGCAGCATATTGTCCTGTATAGCGCCAAGACATAGGGGAGTAAAATCACTGTCTGCATGACTACAATGATTTTATATTGGGTATTGTTTTCAGCACGTATTTTGCCATGTGTTTCAGCACAGAATACATGCTATAACATGTGCCAAAACATACCCAATGGCAATGGCATGAAAGGCGCAATGATTTTCCTAATGTATGTGTATATACAGTGCTATATATATAGCACTGGGCAGGAGTCTTGCTGAGCCTTGCAGTTCTTGATGGTTACATGAGGCTGTTATGTGATGGTGAAAACACTAGCAGTGAGCTGGGCGTCCCTGGGCATTTCCTTAGTTAAATTGCAGTCGTCCTCAGTTTGTATTATGAAAGTGAAACAGGAGGAGGAGGATGGAGGACGGGGGCCCAGGATACATGCTAACTGCTCAAGGAGTCCGGGAAGACATCCCCCTTTGCGGGAGTGTCCTGGACATTCCGGGACTGTTGGCAAGTATGCTTTAACCTTGCCTCAGCCAGCTTTATTGAGGCACAGGAAAATACAATGAACAAAATCCTCAGGCTGTCTAGCCGCTTACTGAACATATACTGTCCCTCTCTAACGTGTGGCCAAGGCTTATCCCCAGTGCACCACAAACACATAAACTGTACCAGTCCCCACTGGTACCAGCTTCTCTGCCAAAAACACGGGGAGTAGGCACCCACCCAACACGTTGCACACTCCCGACAAGGAAACGGCTGAAACAACCACACTACTTTACACCATTGCCAAGCACTTACTGCGGCTGAAAACATACATGGATTGCTCCTATCCCACCAAGGTGAGGTAACCTTGGGGGCATGCAGGGCAGTCTTAACAACATTATGGGCCTCTGGGCAGAGCTGTGCATTGGGCCCCAAAAGAACACAAGGAACAATAGAGGTCAGACACCAGCTCAGGTATAACCTGCAACACTGCTATATAGAGACCACATAGTGGTCAGACACCAACTCAGGTATAACCTACTAACACCACCATATAGAGACCACAGAGTGGTCAGACACCAGCTCAGGTCACCACCACATGACAGTAACTACAGCACTGATCTAACAGAGATGCAAAATAAACCCTGACACCAGGGACTCACAGGAGACGTCCAATCTCATCAGTCGTTCTTTGAATCGTTCTATTTCCCTTTTCTTCTCCTTGTGTCCAGACCTCCATGACGACTTCGCTTGGCTGCAATTTGGCCCTGCAGAATTTACCACACAAACATCTTAGGCTATGTTCACACGGCCATCTGCGGGACATAATTCAGTCCGTAATTACGCGCCGGAGTGCGCCAATTACGGGCTGAATCCGTCCCAGTAACTACGGTAATCCACAGTTCTCATAGAGAACTATGGATTACGTCTCCTCTCCCTGCTCGACAAATACGCCGAGGGGGGAGATAATTCACATGTCACTTTCTAGCGGCGTATACGCGCCGCTAGCAGTGATTCTCTATGGGCCGGCGAGGTGCCGGCCCCCCGCTCCCTCCCCCTCCCGCCCCGCCCCCGGCCACACGGCGTAACTGCGGGGCGTAATTGCGCCCCGCAGTTAAGCCGTGTGAACATAGCCTTAGACTTCTTACTTTATGAACACTTCCCTACCAATTCCTACTTCTGATATGGGCGCCCCCCCCCCTTTAAGTAAATAGGTCGTAATGTTGCCCACCATTAAGGAGGTAGGTTGAGAGGGTTAGGTGGAGAGAGATTGCCTTGTAGGTACAATTAGATATATTGCCCCGTGTAAGTAGATATACTGCCCCCTATAGGTACAAGTGGATATACTGCCCCCTGTAGGGCAGTCCCCTGTAGGTATATATACTGCCCCTTGTATGTAGGCCCCGGAAGGTAGCCCCTGTAGGTTATATAGCCCCCCTATAGATAATATTCCCCCATTTAGATTATATTCCCCCTGTAGGTAATATCCCCCCATATTTTACATCCCCACTGTAGATAATAATCCCCCCTCTGTACGTTACAGCCCCCTGTAGGTAATAATCCACCCCTCTGTATGTTACAGCCCCCCTGTAGGTTACAGCCCACCTATAGGAAATAATCCCCCTTCTGTATGTTCCAGCCCCCCTGTAGTTAATAATCCCCCCCATATTTTAGAGCCCCCACTGTAGGTAATATCTCACCCCCATATTTTAGAGCCCCCACTGTAGGTAATATCTCCCCACCCATATTTTAGAGTCCCCACTGTAGGTAATATCCTCCCACCCATATTTTAGAGTCCCCACTGTAGGTAATTTATCCCCCCCCCCATGTTTTAGAGCCCCCACTGTAGGTAATAACCCCCCCATATTTTATAGCCCCCCCTGTAGGTAATATCTCCCCACCCAAATTTGAAAGCTCCCACAGTAGGTAATATCCCCCTACCCATATTTTAGAGCCCCCACTGTAGGTAATATCCTCCCCATATTTTAGAGCCCCCACTGTAGGTAATATCCTCCCCATATTTTATAACCCCCACAGTAGGTAATATCACCCCCCATATTTTATATCCACCACTGTAGGTAATATCTCTCAACCCATATTTTAGGGCCCCCTCTGTAGCTAATATCCCCCCCCATATTTTAGAGCCCCCACTGTATGTAATATCCCCCCACCCATATTTTAGAGCCCCTACTGTAGGCAATATCCCCCCCATATTTTAGGGCCCCCACTGTAGCTAATATCCCCCCCCATATTTTAGAGCCCCCACTGTAGGTAATATCTCCCCCTCATATTTTAGAGCCCCCACTGTAGGTAATATCTCCCCCATATTTTACAACCCCCTTGTGGGTAATATCTCCCCCCATTTTTTTAGAGGCCCCCACTGTAGGTAATATCTCCCCCTCATATTTTAGAGCCCCCACTGTAGGTAATATCTCCCCCCATATTTTACAACCCCCCTTGTAGGTAATATCTCCCCCCCCATATTTTAGAGCCCCCACTGTAGGTACTGTAATTTCCCCCCCCCCCCCATGTTTTAGAGCCCCCACTGCTGGTAATTTCTCCCCGCCATATTTTAGAACCCCCACTGTAGGTAATATATCCCCCCCTCCCATAGTTTAGAGCCCCCACCATAGGTAATATCACCCCACATATTTTAGAGCCCCCACTATAGGCAATAGTAAATAAAAAATGTTACTCACCTTTCCGCGCTCCTTAACAGAGATCACGCTCCTGGACCTTGTTTCTGGCGTGAGCGGCGTGACATCATCACGCCACCTACGCCGCGACGTTGCTCCTGGGATTTCCTAGACCGGAAGCCTACAGGCTGCTGGCCTAGAAATTACAGCGGCGCAGGAGGCAATGAGGTCTGGGCCTCCTGAACACTGACGTGCTGCCAGGGGCAGCGTTAAGCCACTGAGCAGGGTAGGCAGCTGCCCCAAAGGGCCCCCTGAGCTCGTGGGGCCCCCGGGCAACCGCCTAAACTGCCCAATGAGAAAGACGGCCCTGGTGGCGTGTTGCTTGCACCTAGTGGCAGAAACCTGCGACTGCTTGAGCTCGCTCTGTCACAATACATATACAGGCAGTCCCCGGGTTACAGACGGGATAGGGACTGTAGTCTGTTCTTAAGTTGCATTTGTATGTAAGTTGGAACAGGAAAATGTATTAAATGTAACTCCAGCACAAAAGTTTATTTTTTTTTAGTTTTGGATTGTGCACGGAAGGTATTTTACATTTGTTTTGCTGTCTGTGCCCCTGTTAAGAAGATTTCACCTCATCTTCACCTCATGTGCTGTTGTGGCATACGTTGTAGTTCCACAGTTATTCTTTGCTGTGGAATATGGAATTACAAGTGCCAGCATGACCCATAAGTCTCCGTTTGTAACTAGGGGACAGAAGTAAGTCGGAACGGTGTAAGTCGGGGACTGCCTGTATACTATATGTGTGTGTAAATATATATGTATTGCACTGTGCTATACAGATATAGATACCAAATATCATGGAGTATACATCAATGTATAATGATATACATGAGGGATGTCCTTTGGGGAATGTTTACCTCTAACAAAAGCTAGAAACTGGATGAAATCATTTACCATTGTAAAGTGTAACATGGAAAACAGAAGGCATAAAGAAGACCTATCATTTTGAGGGAAACCCATGCCATCCCAGGGGGGTAGACCTAACTCCCAGCACTATGAGACTGTTGAGCAGTATAAACACTCTGCCCTTGCCTTAGTGTGCTGCCAGCATGACCTGGAGAACAGTCACACTGCACAGCACATTTATAACCATAGTTACCATGGTTAACACAGCATGTATGGGTACTCTGTAGTATCCGCACAGCCTGACATTGCTGCAGGGCACAGACTGGCAGCGGTGTATCAAGTGTATTGCCAGGCTTCCTTAGTTCTGCCTTCACCTCTCGTAAAACTGCCCCAGTATAAAAGTATAGCCAGGATCACATCTTTCTTAATCATACTGAAAATAATAAATGCCTATAGAGTCCTTTCTTACTGTGTTGATACTGCGTTGTGCTCCTCTAAACCCCTCCATATCTGCATGATATTGTACTGTACAGGGGCTTAAGTGCAGGACAGTAGCATGCATATATAAGAGGTTTAAGTGCAGCAAGCCCCTCCCATGGCTTTTATTACCTAATGGAAGCTTATAGATTTGAAGAGGGGGTAATTACGTAATTGGGCACACCAACCTACCTAATGGTGGCCTAACTAGTGGAGGACTTGCCTACCTCATGGTGGATCTACCTACCTTATACGGTTGTGCCTACTTATCTTCCTAGCTAATTGGTGGGATACCTGCATAATTGTGGTCTATCTACCCAAAAGATGGAGGGGAGATCAACCTGCCTGCCTGAATTAAAGCTGTTACTTACTATGTAGACGGTGTACCTACGTACTTTATTAGGTGTCTACCTTACTACTATATGGGAGTATGCAAGAAAATTATAACTGGGGCACAAAAGGAAGCCCTGAAACCATCTAAGAGTATGTATTATTTGGTTGATACTATTACTCTGTGGGGCACCAAAAGGGTCATCATTACTATTTGGGTCACTGTGTACAAGGTGTTTGTATAGATGTAGAAAAGAGTTAGGGAGAGGCTGTATAAGTGAGGATCCTAAGATGTATGTGTAACAGTTTCTGCAGGAGAAGTCTGGGATCAATAGAGAAGAAAAGTAAAGGAGAATGGCTCAGAAAAGATGTCTTCTGTGAGTCACTGAATGTAGCTATAATGTAACATAATGTGTCCCCTATGAGTGCGGGGTTCTTTTTTGTAAAGAAAAAAAACGGAAGTCTCCATCCATGCATTGATTACCGGGAACTCAATAATATAACGGTGAAAAACCAATACCCCTTACTTTTGATTCCCGATCTATTCAATCACATCCAGGGGAAAAAGTGGTTTTCCAAGCTGGACTTGAGAGGGGCCTATAACCTTATTCGTATCAAAGAAGGCTATGAGTTTAAGACTGCATTTAATACCCCAGAGGGCCATTTTGAATATCTGGTTATGCCTTTTGGGTTATGCAATGCTCCCATGCTTCCAGAACGTGGTAAATGATGTTTTCCGAGAACTCATTGGTTGTTGCATGGTTGTTTATCTGGATGACAGTTTATTCTGAAGACTGGTCGTTGCATGTTAAACATGTGCAACAAGTCTTACAGATCTTGAAGGAGAACAATTTGTTTGTCAAACTCCAGAAATGTTTTTTGGGGTTCAGGAGGTAACTTTCCTAGGATATAGCTTGACTCCAAACTCATTTCATATGGATCCCCCTAAGGTTCAGGCAATTCTCGATTGGGTTCACTCTTTCTCCCTAAAAGCTTTACAGTGGTTCCTAGAGTTTGCTAATTATTATTATATTATCGGCTACTATGACTAACCTCCGACCCTGTGCCTTCTTTTCGCATATCCTCTCCTGAGGTTAAGCATGGGATCATGCCCCTCCTTTCAGAGCGCAGATATGTCTCAGTTAGGCAATCCTCTTCCTTAATCTGGCAAATAAATAAACAGCTCTTACATTCACACGATTCGCTACCATCTATCCACTCTGACTGGCACGGTTCTTTGTCTATCAAATAGGACCGGACATTACCAACCTCTATATGTACTTTCCGGGACAGGTCGGGGACCACACAGTCAACGGGAAGGCACAGAAACCATCGTAAGAAACATAAAAGTGTTTTCTTACCTGGCCATTAGGTTCTGCGCGTTCACGGCTGAGTGTGTCCAAGTCTCCCGTCCTTCTGTACGGCTGGAATGCTTCCGGTCCCTGTTCGGGCGCCAGCTGATAGGTTTAGCCAATTGAGGGTGATCAAACACTCTACCTGAACCAGTACGGCAGTGGAAATAATTTAGGAGCAGCTGCAGTCTGCTATTGCTCATATAATGAAACACAAATGAAACAATCGTGCTTAGCTTTATGAGCTATGTCTGGTGCCCAGACCACAACAGAACTAACACTTTATTTGCAGATCACAAGCTTTTATACATTGTGGGAGTGGCTCACTTCATCATAACATAAGGAAATGTGTAACTATGTCTTATCGCTCTGGCTAGAGCAAGTTAAAACTACTGTCCTGCTATCAGAATAGCTTTCTTGGAGTTGGTAAACACACACATTGTTCAGGTTTCCTTGAAGATGGTAAATACACACATTGTCCATTTCAGCACATTTTCGGAGTTAACTCGTTCCTGACTCCATCCTTCACACCTATGATAAGAAAGCTGGATGCCTGCAGTGGGTCATCCATCATTCGTATATAGACCTCCATTAGGTAGGACAATATATAGACCCACCGCAGTAGAAATGTTATAGTCCCCCCCCATTAAGTATGTAGTTAGGCATATAGGCCATGCAGTAAGTAGGTAGGTACATAGGCCCCACATTGGGTAAGTTTATATGGCCCCCAGAAGGTAGGTATATTAGCCATTTCAGTAGGTAGGAAGAAATATAGCCTGTGAGAAATATGACGAAAATCACCTTCCCAGCTCTTTTTCCAAAATTCACTCAGTTATTGCAGGATTCAGGACTTCACCTAAGCTCCCCCACTGCTCAACACATATCATTGAGGAGCATTCAATTAAACAAAAGCATTAGGGATTCAGAGCCTCAAAGGGTCCTCAGTAATTTCATTAGCACTTTGGCCAGGTCCAGGGTGGACATTTGCAGAGGTAGAGCATCGAAGAGAGGGACGGGTCACAGCAGGGACGAAATTTCATAAAGAATTATGGAATAACCCTTCATCACAGGCACACCCCCGTTTCATATTTTTAAATATAAAGCGTCCTACACACATAGCTGTCTCTCCTGCATTTGTAGGAGCAACGAGCAGGGAGAAACGGATAACTGGTACCAGGAACAGAGCAATGATCCAGTGTTTGGTACCCAGTCATAGCCACAGTAATTGACCTGCCATGATATGGTCTGTTTCGTGTCTAAAGCTAGGAACAGCATGGACCTGAAAGGGAGGAGCGTGTAGACTGTCCCAGTGGCGTGACGGAGGTATGACTTGGGATGTCCCAGTACAGTTAAAAGTGAGAACGCACCTGGGTCCAGTGTTGTCTCTAATGTACCAGCATGCCAGGAGCATCCACAAAGGACCAGTAGAACACATACACCCCCATGTGTGCCCAGCACAAGGTCAACCTAAGGTAAATAGACACTTCTTGCTGCCTCTTTGTCTGTACCCATATTCGTATTTGCACCTCTAACCAATATATGTATAGTCAGATCCCTGTGTATGTATTGTTTGTCTAGTGCTCTCACAAGGTGAATCTCGAATATATCGAATATATCGCTACCCAAGGGAGGTTCCTGGCCTGCTTATGAGTCTGTAACGGACCAGGCTTATAATAGGCATTTATGGCAGTCTACGATGCTCACAGAGTTCTGTGTCACCAATGCGAGTAAATAGATCTCTCCCAGCCGTTCAGGGTTGTGGGCGAGTAGAGCATCCTCTCACTGGGTTTTCCGGTGCCATTGTAGACAGGGGTTAACTGTGAAACCATATCCGGCTGACCTTACGTACCCATAGGGGGAGCACAACATTACAAATACACACCAATCCAGGCCGAGAACTCTCAAGTGGATGCAGGCCTTCCTGACATAGCCCCCCCCTCAATAGATAGGTATATAGGTCCCCACAGTAGGTAGGTATGTGGAACCCCTCAGTAAGTAGGTAGGTATATAGCCCTCCCATAGGTATTTAGTTCTTAGTAGGTAGGTATATAGGTCTTATTGGTAGGTAACTAGGTATATAAGCTCTTTCAGTAGATAGGTATGTAGTTTATATAGCCTGCAAAGTAGTGAGGTAAGTATATAGGTTCCCTCAGTATGTATATAGCCCGACCCCCAAAAGTAGGCATGTAGGTATAGAAGCCCACCCAGTAATTAAGTAGACATAAAGGTCCCCTTAGTAGGTACATAGAGCCCTCATATAGGTAGGTGTATAGGCACTTTTAGTAGCTAGGAAGGTACACACTGACAAGCAAAAAGGTAACAATGTTTTGGACCTTTGACTTTCAAGCTCCCTATCTCACCATCCACTTCAGCTTTGAACATAAGACTACCATCATTTTATAGACAATCATCTTGGCTGTCTCATGCATAAATTTGTAACAACAACCCCATATCATCAGGTTCCTCTACTGAACTTCTCAGTTCCTTCAATCTCTCGGTCCTGTAGAACCCTTTCTCCTTGATTCTTCTAGACTCGTTTGCACCTGTCAGAACACAGTATATTGACTTTTGTTTCATTGGTCCAAATCACCAGTTTCCAATCCTCTATTATCTACTTTCGGTACTGTTTTGCAAACTCAGACTGATGCTTCTTATGACGATATTGAAGCTTCTTCACTTTTTTCAGGCCACCATTCCAGACTTGTTTATTGTGTGTCACACTGTGCTTGTATGGACATCTGTGATCTCACTATTGCGAAGCGTAGGAGCCACCTCCACTGCCATGTTAGTCGCGCCAGAACTGATAGATCTTGTGATGACCCGACTTGTTGACTTTGATATTTTGCCTGGACATCCTTCTCTTGGCTTTGGAATGGATAGACGGACTTTATTTAGTATTCTTTCAACTGTCATTGCCTCATATGATGCAGTCTGGCAATTTTCTTGGCCGAGAGATCGCTATCAATGAGCTGAATGATACTGTTTCCCTTTTTTGCGGGGAAAATCTTGTTTATGGCTGCTCCTTGATTCGAACCAGTGATCTTTTGCTTGGGAATCAACCTAATAACACATTGAGCTATTAGGGAATGGGAGAGCAGGTTGCAATTTGTAGTATACAAGATAAAACATTGCTCCAACACCAGGAGCAAACAGTAACAATGCAGTTACATGACAAGAATCTGCATAACTATATCCTAAATGATTTCAAGTCAATTTTAGTATAGAAGTCAATGTGTTGGTATAAAAGATGATAGTTCCGTTCAAAGCTTTGGGGTAGGAGATATGGAGCCTGAAAGTCAAAATTTCAAAATATTGTTACCCATTTGCTTGTTAGTGTATAGGGCCACCCCAGTAGCTAGATAGGTCAATAGGTCACTTTGGTAGACAGGTAGATATTTGGGGTCTGCCTGTAGGTAAGTATACCTACCCAAAGTAGAAAGGTAGGCCCTCACAGTAAGTAGATATATAGGTTCCCCAGTAGCTAGAAAGGTATATAGGTCCCCCAGTAGGTAGATAGCTCTAAAAGTTACCTTAGTATGTAGGTAAGTATATAGGACCCACACTGAAAATTATAAAAAACAATTCCTCTCCCTGATCTCCCTCCTCCCAACACAGGTGGTGTGACGTCATCTGGCGTGAGTGTACAGGTTTCAGGATAAGTGGCATGTACTTTCCTACATAAACCTCTGGCCATTTATTTTTTAGGCCACAACCCCGGGCTTAAAAACTCCCCGAAGTATTTCGCGGGGGGACCCGGGGGTTTCCATCTTCCGTAGCTTTTAAATATATGCAGGATCCGCATGGAATTGAAAAGACCTGTGGCACTTTGGGCCCAAGGCAGATTGCCAGTTTGGGGCAAAAGTCGTTTTATCTAGGGCACGAGCCCTGGACTGCCTAGCGACACCTGCAAAATGTAAATGCTTTCCTGTTTTTAACAGGAGGAGGGGCTGCAAGCAAAAGGGAACAGAGTTAACCCTTTCATACCGATGTCCACAGTGTGGCTGCTGCAGGCTTTTGTACAGTAAAGGGGTACTTTTTGTGATAGACTTGATTACATTTAATGCAGCTTGTAAATTACCAAAATGTTGGGAAACGAGCGGACACCTAAAACCCCAAAATTTGCTTCTTAATTCCCCCTTTATACCAACACCCCCCTGGAAAAAGCAATTTGAGTTTTGCCATAAACCAAGCTCTCCCGGGGTTTTGGGTAGCCATCTGGAGAGGGGAGATGCTGCCAAACTGTGCCTGAACCTAAACCATTACACTACAACCCATATTTCCACCACATAGTGACCATATAGTGGTAATTAACAGTGTACACAGGCTCCTCAGACTGTATGTCACCCCCATACCATGACAATAAAGGGGTAGATACCGGTGTACACAGGCTCAGCAGACTGAATATTGCCACCATACAGTGACTGTATAGTGGTAGATACGAATATACACAGCCTCTGCAGACTATGGGCGACAAGTCCCATTAGGACTGTGCCATTTTTTGGTGCATTTTGCGCCAAAAAACTGTCGACACCCTATTCTCTATATAAATGAACTGTAGTACACCAAAACTAGGTGCATTATACACCAGAAACGACACATTTGAATGCCCCTAAAGAAGGTGCATCAGATATGCTAGCAATGATATTCTACGTGCTTAAATTATGCTACAAGCCTAGATTAGGCGCATCAATTATACTATGCAAGATATACCAAACGGCAGATTTTTGACAGGTTCATCATTCAGGTGCACTAGTCACTCAATTAATGCGCCTAAAAACTGGCGTGGTGGCACCTCTTTTTTGACATGTTGCCCTATATGTCACCACCACATAGTGACCATAGTGGTACATACCAGTGCGCACAGGCTCTGCAGACACCTAACTGATTACTGTGCAGTTACATGTAAGGACTCGCAGGTGATGTATTTTCTGATCTGAATCGTTCACTTTCCTCAATCTTCTTTATCCGGCCCATCATGATGTCTTCTCCCGACCACGACTCATTCCTGCAGACTTTACCACACAAATATTTTAGAATCCTTATTTCTCCAACACCTATATACCTAATTATCTACTGGGGGGGTTTATATACCAATAATAAGGATCTATACAGAAAAGCTTGGTGACTCGCTTTCCTATAATATGAAAGTTGGAAGCCTGCTGTTGGGGATGGGGAATCCCCCATCGTTCCTATATAGGCCCCAATAAGGCAAAACACAAGAAAAAGAGGACTTAACACCCATAATCATAAAATTTGTATAGGTAGGAAGGTAGGTATATATGTTCCCCCAGTAGGTTATAGGTAAATAGGGAGCCCAGTTTTTAGGCATGCATAGGTCCCCCATAGTCTGTAGGCAGGAATAGGTCCCCATTGCTATCTGTAGACAGGTATAGGTCCCCCTTGCTGTCTGTAGACAGGTATAGGTCCCCCTTGCTGTCTGTAGACAGGTATAGGTCCCCTTGCTGTCTGTAGACAGGTAGAGGTCCCCCTTGCTGTCTGTAGGCAGCTATAAATCCTCCTTGTCATCTTTAGGCAGGTATCCAGACCCTGGTTAAAAATAAAAAAAAATAATTGTACTCACCTCTCTCCCCTGCTGCTCTGAGGGACTTGCTGCGCTCTGGCTTCCTGCATAAGCGGTATGACGTCATCATGCCGCGCAGGCAGCGTGATGACATTCTCATCAAGACTGCTTGTGGCCTTCTGGAGTACTCCGTGGAGCAGGGTGTGCTTGCAGCTGAAAACATTGGCGACTCTCCAGGCCCACTTTAGCTGCCCAGAAGCCGGCAACTAACTGGCAATATCCCGATGAAAGTGGGACATTGGGCATCCCGCCGGGACATTGCCAAGGCCGTGGGACTGTCCCGCCAAAAGCAGGACGTCTGTTCAACTTAAGCTATGTCCCTCTCTAGTAAGATTAAGGGTATGTTTAATTGCGGGGCACATTTCACAGCATAGTCGCACTTCAATATGACCTACATGTGCGCCGCAATTACGGTAATTTATAGCGGGAGAGAAGAGACAGATGACTTAAGCGCCGCTGATAACGAAAGTGAATGGTGCCCCAATATGCAGTATGAACATACCCTTAACTTTTACAGCTACGATTTTCTGTTGCAGATTAACCCTTTACAAGCTACTGTATTTTTCTTCTTCAGCTGGACTGCATAACACACAAGGGGCATGTTGCTGATTTGCTGGATGCATTTGTGAATTAATTCACCTTATTAATGATTCAATTTATGAGAAAAAACTGTAAATTAATTTTCCCATCATATTCTAGGGACAAACAAATCACACAAATCATGGATAGATATGAACATGAAGTTCAATTTAGCATTCAGATAATTTATAGACCCAGTTCCCTCCCAACAGTTGGTATCTCTCACAAAAGGAATCTCACCAGATTTTGACCTGTCTCTGATAAAATGAAAGTAAAAACGTCGTCCAGTTAATACTGAGGGAATATTATCTGATTTGTTAATGATATATAGTATATTTGAGAAAAGACTTATAATTTAATTTACTCTCAGTTTTTGTGCTATTCCCACATAGATAGGTGTTGGTTGGTTTAGGTCCTCTTTAAAATGCACCAAATGTTTCACACATGCACCAAATTAGTGGTATAAATACATATTTGCCAACTATGAAGGAAAACATTTGTCTAGTATACCTAGCAATTTTAGCAAATCGATTCTGGCATGTGTGCCATTTTGAGACCTTATACATGAGTACATTTTGCAGAATTGTTAATTAATCCCCATCAAAGTGCCCACATGCTACAGTAGCTCTTTTGTCATTTCACATCATGTACAGCAGTACTAGGTGTATTGAGATCTGATATGCTTTAGTCACAGATCACAGCAAAAAATGCCACAAAAGCAGCATATGTAGATACACCCTAAGATGAGTAACTTGACAATGAGTATGTCTCGGAAGAGATACATTTAATAAAAATGACACACAAGAACAAGGCACAATCGGAAATTACTTAGTAGGAAAGAAGATAATTAATGTCAGAACATAATTAACAGAGAAGTAGGAGCCTGGAACAGAACTTTTGTTCCTGTTGTACTTCAACTGCTCACATATAAACTGGATAAAAAACACCAACATTCCTCATGAACTTTGATTTTGTGACAATGGCCTATGCTAGTTTTGTATTTGAGATAAAACATGAAATTTTGACTTGTGCTTATGCTTTACCATAGGAACAATCAACATTTCACTAAAAATATACAGCTATAATTAAACGCGAACAATGCTGCGTGTAATAGCTCAAAAATGATTATATTTTCTGGATCTGTATTTTATACCACTTTCAAATCAGTCCTCCAGTATATTCTCCCATCATGTTCTCGTCATACTGCCCTTCGTAACGGCATTCAAAGTTCATTATGTCCTGGTGAAAGCGTTCGCCTTGCTCTTCCGAATACGCTCCCACGTTCTCTTTGAATTTATCAATATGGGCATCAAGGATATGGACACTAAGTGACATCCTGCAGGCCATTACAGCATAGTTATTTATCAGAGTCTGTACCAGCTGTGAGAAGTTTTCATCCTTGTGATTGCCTAGGAAGCTATGGTCCACTGTGCCGAAACTCACAGCAAATAGCACCATACACATTGTGCCCCTAGGGTACACCATGCTTATAACAAACATTAAATTGTTCCATAGTAAACTGTGCCATAATACAGACAGTGTAAAAATATAAAGATGTGCCAAAAGTAGTTCCCTAAAATTAGTGCTCCATTTAAAAGCGTGCCATGTACAGTGCCCCAATAAAAAGTTTTCAATTTGCACGGCTTACCTATACTATTCTGCATGAGGAGTCCAGATTCCAATAAGTCATCAGCCTCATGCTGGCTAGCAATGTGCATAGACTGCTAGCAAGAAAGATCAGCCTTCCAGTGAATAGAGGCTATATACCGTAAGCCTTGGTTTGAACTATTTTAAACATGGGCCTATGGATGACATATGCCACTATATGCCTATAAAAGTGGCACGTGACAGAACCATATGTCAGAGGTGTATATCAGGGAAATCCTGCATACGAATACAGGTCATACAGTGCACATAAGAGATTAGCTTTGTATACTGTCCTGGACAAACATTTTAATCAACCATTATCTAGCATTTTAAACATTTAACGTTGCCATTTAGCTGCATCACTGAACAGACATGGAGCTTTAAAGCATGTTTATTCTTCTTATTTACTCTGCACAGAAATGCCCCTGATTAGGTGCCATGCAAATTAACCACATTGAATGTGGATCCACTGTCATTGTTGGGATAGTTTATTAAAATGTTAGATGATTAAAATATTAGTATATGTTGGTACAGGATACTGAATTTTTATTAAAGAAGTTGAACGAGTGTGCCAGTGGATCCACGTTCAATGTGGTTAATCTGCATGGTGCTAATCAGTGGCTTTTCTGTACAGGAAATTTAATGAGGAGACTAACAGTGCCTAAAAGCGCAACAGTCTCTCCAAATAAACATGTGATGCAGCTGTAGGATGCTAAATAGTAAAATACTCTATAAAGTTAACCTGCAAGCCATGACTAGAGATCAATGCACTATAATTAAACTGTACATGTCAATAGCAAGAATCAGAGATGATGATCTTCCAGATATGTATGTATGTCAGTTGCCATCTTAATATCTTTCATGTAGAATTTTAATTATCGCGTTCTCAATGCAAAGGATTTATGTAATTTATATAATAAACCACAGAGTTGGAATGGCAGTAAGTATCAAGGTAAGTGTACAGTATGGGCCACATGTATGAACCTGTATAGGTTTATGGGCAAAAGAGTGAGTTTTAGGCTATGTTCACAACGGCTTCAAATTTGGACGTATTTCAGATCCGTAATTACACGCGCCGGAGTGCGCAAATTACGATGCTGGCATACGTCCAAGTCATTAACGGTTATCCACATTCTCATAGAGATTTATGGATAACGTTCTCCTCTCCCTCTTGGCGAATCATGCCGGGCGGGGAGAAAAGTGACATGTGCATTACCAGCGGCGTATATGCGCCGCTGGTAATGCAAGTCTATGTGCAGGCCCCACCTCTCCCTCCCCCGCTCCCGGTCCACCCCCGGCCACACGGCGTAATTGCGGGGCGTAATTACGCCCTGCATTTAAGCCGTGTGAACCTAGCCTTAGACCTTAACAGTTTCATACATGTGGCCCTATATGTTGATCTTTTATTCTTTTTTTGCAGCAGTAGTTTAACACCTTAAGGTCTAAGCCTGTTTTGAACTTAAGGAGCAAGCCATTTTTTTTTCAAATCTCACTAACAAGTGTCACTTTATCCGTGAATAACTTTTTAATGGTTTTACCTATTCATGTGATTTTAAGATTGTTTTCTCACGACACATCGTACTTTAAGTTAGTAATTCATTTTGGGTAAAACAATCCTTAAAAATGTCTGCGTGTAACACAGGTAGTCATACCAAACAAAATGGTAAACAATGAACATCTGCCATATGTCCACTTTATATTGGCATCATTTTAAAAAAAAAAATTAGTTTTTTTAGGAGGCTCTTAAATTTTGTATCAAATTTTGAAACCAGTCCATTTCTGATGTAACTTTGATGTTAGACATCCCCATAAATAACTCCATCTAAGAAACTGCACCCAGCAAGGTATTCAAAACAACAGTTAATGCTTTAGGTGTTTCACAGAAATTAAAGCAAAGAAGAGGTGAAATTTCAAAATGTCACTTTATTTCAGATTTTAAATTTTATCCATTATTTACTCGAACAAAGTAGATGATAACAGGAAAATGCTACTTAATATTGATTCCCCAGGTTCTGCCGTTTTTAGCGATATCTCATATGTGGCCCTAGTGCGCTTTCAGTCAACCACAAGTCTCAGAATAGGAGGAGCACCTTCTGGACTTTGGGGGTCTCGTTTTCATTAGGCTATATTTTAAGCACTATTACAGGTTTGCGGACACCCTAGAGTGCTAAAACGTAATAACCACCCCTAAAAGACCTAATTTGGAAAACTACACCCCTTAAGGAACATATCCAGGGGTGCAATGAGTATATCGACCCTACATGTGTTCCACAGATTTTTTTAACATTAGGCTGTAAAAATAACTAATTTTATTTTTTTCCAGTAAAATGTTTTAGCTGAAAATATTTCATTTTTACAAGGAATCCTGGAAAAAGCACCCCAAAATAACTTTTATTTTTCTTTACATGGAGCTGATTAAGGGCTTGTTTTATGCAGGGATGAATTGATGTTGTTATTGGTACCATTATGGGGTTGATATGACACTTTGATCTCTTTTTTTTTTTGTTTTTTATTTTTATTTTTTACAGCGCTCACCATGCAGTATATGTGACATGTTAGTTTTACTCTGCTGGGTGATACATTTATGGAGATACCAGTTTCTCTGCTGATTGCCATAACTTTTTAATTTTTCCATAAATGGAGCTAAGGTTTTTTTTTTTGTGGGACAAACAGACGTTTTTTATTTGCACCAATTTGGGGTTTATATGACTATTTAAGTACTTTCTATTCCATTTTATGAGAAGCAGGATAAAAAAAAATGCAATTCTGCCATCGTTTTTGTTACGTTAAGTGAACGAGTTAAATCTCATGACAAACTTTTTTTTACACTTTTACTTTTTATTTTTATTATTATTTTTTTTCACTTGTCCCACTCTGGGACTATACGCAGCGATGATTGCTGGTATAACTTAGCTGCTGTGATCGCTATTGATTGCGGCAGCTAATGGAAAAAACATCCCGAAACTGAGTTATCTCTACTCCAAACCGCAACTGCAAGAGCCTGGCTGTCAATCAGCTCCTGTGCCTGCATGATCACTATGACATTCCTGTATGTCATGGTGCATTAACAGGCACCACATCATGATAAAAAAAAGAACGTCATGGTGCGTTAAGGGGTTAAAAATAAAATACAGTTGGGACAACCTTTTTAATCCCTACCACCAAACTGTTTGCCAGTATAAAATAAAAAAAGATTAGGAGGGATCTCTGCCTTGTGTTCTATGCAGGACTTCTACATGGCTGTATGTTTTAGAAGTATGCAGAAAACCATGCAGATTGAGAAATTGATCAAGCATTCCTTTTGTACAAAAAGCATAATTGGATGCATGTTTGGTAAAGGTTTATCTGCATATTTCAATAGAATCCAATTCCCATTCTTGGCACAAAATACATGGAGAAATCTAATAGCAGTAGATTGCAGTGAGGCCGTGCTGCAGCAATGAACCATATGTAGAAAGCTGCACCCCCGACTAGATTGCTCGAATTATCAATCTAATAACTAAAGCATTGCCGGCTAAAATGTAAACATTCACTTATTGAGGACTTGTTAGCAAGCAGAACAGAAATGTCCCACAGAGAGGAGGCTCTCCAAACTGAAGAACCTCTTTAAAGAGAACCTGTCAAATGGTTTATGGCACCCTGTCTAAGAATCGAATTTAACAGAGGAAGAGAAGCTGAGTGTCAGGGACACACACAAAGACATGGACAAGTGGGCCCTGACGCTGGTCCCAGCCCCTGTCCTGTCCTCCTTAATAGGCCGGACCCAACCAGAAGACTAATAACTGCACTGCGCAAAGTGCAACACAGACAGGGACAAATAAATACAGAACACGAAAACGTAGTCAGGCTGTCCAAGTCTGTAACGGAAGGGGCAGCGAGGTACAGAAACGTGAGACAAAGGGGTAACCGGAGTCCAAGCCAAAGGTCAGAGAAACACAGAGAGTAACAAGAAAAGTGCAGGCGTTGGCCAGCAATCAATTAGCACCCAGAACAGATAAACCCAGTTCACACAGTAATATAAAATGCAGTATTAGGTCAAAAACCATGGTTTATGTTGTACCGGCCGTGGCCAGCAACCAGAGCCAAAAGCCGGGGGTGTTTCAGGCACAATCATGACACTGAGCTTCAGGATATTTACGTTTATATGATTTGAAGCATAACTTCTGAGTAAAAGCAGAGTAAATCCTGACCGCACTCCCTAGGGCACATTGGAAGTCCTACTTACCCCGCACAGATATAGTGATTGACAGCTTTCCCTGTATAAAGGTGTATAGAACAAAATGTCAGTCACCGTATGTCGGTCTGGTCAGCAGTACTTTCAGTTTCACTATCACAGACTTTCTTTGCTTTTCACTCAACAAATCCTGCTCCAAATCATAAAAACCTATATATCATATAGCTCAGCTTCCCTCCCTCTAGCACATTTGGCTCACAGACAGTGCCATAACCTTCCTGACCTATTCCCTTTAACCCCTTATCGCCAGAGCCAGTTTTGAGCGTCCTGATGGAGCCCAATTTTTGAAATCTGATGTGTCACTTTATATGAAAATAACTTTTTGAAACTTTCACCTATCCATGTGATTCAGAGATTGTTTTCTCGTGACACATTGTGTTTTAAGTTAGTAAGAAATTTTGGTCCGAAAAGTATTGTGAAAAATTTTAAAAATGTACCATTTTCAAATTTCAAAAATTTCTGTGTGTAAGATAGTTATTCCACTCAAAATAGTTTATAACTAGCATCTACCATATGTCTACTGTAGGTTGGCATAATTTTTTAAATGTCTTTTTTATGACATTAGGGGGCTTAGAAATTTAGTAGTAATTTTCAAAATTTCAAGAAAATTTGCAATATACATTTTTTTAGGGACCAGTCCAGTTCTAACATGACTTTGATTGGCCTGTATGTTAGAAACCCCATAAATGACTTCATCTAAGAAACTACACCCTTAAAGTATTCAAAACAGCATTTATGAAGTTTGTTAATCCTTTAAGTGTTTCACAGGAATTAAAGAAAAGTGGAGGGGAAATTTCAATATTTCACTTTTTTTTTGCAGATCTTCAATTTGTATCCATTATTCACAAGAACACAGTAGATGTGACCATGGAAATGCAATTTAATATTGATTGCCCAGATTCTGACATCTTCAGAGATATCCGATATGTAGCCCTAGTGCACTATTTGACTCAACTACAAGCCTCAGAGTAGGAGGAGCACCTACTGAACTCTGGGGTCTCATTTTCATTACGATTTTATTTACCCACCATATCAGGTGTGACACACTAAGGCACTAAAACTTAATAAACACCTCTAAAAAGACCCCATATTGGAAGCTACACCCCTTAAAGAATATATCCAGGGGTGTAGTGAGTATATCGGCCCCACAGGTGTTTCACAAATTTTTTCATCGTTAGACTGTGAAAATGAAGACATTTTCTTTTCCAACAATCTGCAATTTTAGCTGAAAATGTTTAATTTTTACAAAGAATCCTGGAAAGAAAGCCCCTGAAATGTTGTTACACAATTTCTTCCAAGTTTTGCAACACCCTATATATGGGTGTAAACTGCTATTTGGGGCGCATGGCAGGGCGTATAAGGGAGGGAGCATTGTTTGGCTTTTGGAACGCAGATTTTGGTGGGTGTCATGTCGTATTTGCAAAGTACCAGAACAGGTAAAACCTTCCAGAAGTTACATCATTTTGGATTCAACACCCTTCGTGGATCTCATCTAGGGGTGTATTATGCATTTTCGGCACACAGGTGCTCCATAGTTTTTTTTTAGCATTGGGCCATGAAAATGGGGGGAAAAACGCAGTTTCGTCATTGTTTTTTGGGTTTCAATTTTACAGCGTTCGCTGTGCACTGTAAATGACAGGATAACTTTACTATGCGGGTCGGTACAATTGCAATGATATAAATTCTATACAGTTTTTTATGTTATATTACTTTTACTACTTTAATAGGAATGTCTATAAAAAATTGCGTTTTTACATTGTCATAGTCTGACAGCCATAACTTTTTTATTTTTCTGTATTTGGAGCAGATTAGGGGCTTATTTTTTGCAGGATGAGTTGACATTTTTATTGGTACCATTATGTGGTTCATATGATACTTTGATCATTTTTTATTAAGGTTTGTGTGAGGCATTTTGGACAAAATACAGCAATCCTGGTAGAGTTTTTTATTTTTATTCTTTGCAGCGGTCACCGTGCGGTATAAATGATAACCTAGCTTTATTCAGCAGGTTGATATGATTACAGTTATACCCAATTTGCATTTTTTTTCATGTTTTACTGCTTTTACAAAATAAAACCACTTTTATTCAAAAAGGAAAACATGGTTCTGCATCAACATAGTCTGAGAGGCATAAATTTTTTATTTTTCTGTGTACAGAGCAGAATAGCAGCTTGTTTGTTGTTGGATGATTTGATGTTTTTATTGGCATCATTTTTTGGGGCAACAAGGTTTTTTGATCGCTTTTAAATCTGTTTTTTGGAAGGCAGGGTGAAGAAAATACTGCAATCCTAGTAGTGTTTTTAATTTTTATTTTAAACAGCGCTATCCGTGCAGTATCCGTGACAATTTAGTTTTACTCCCAGTGTGGAGACGATTATGGCGATACCCAGGTATATAGTTTTTTATGTGAAATCACTTTTTTTTTAAAAAAAAAGTGTTTTTATTGTGTAAAACAATATTTATGCACCGCTATCTTCTGATGGCCATAACTTTTTCATTTTTCCATATACAGAGCCGTATATAAGGGTTTTTTGCGGCATGAACTGATGTTTTAATTGGCACCACTTTGGTGTTTATATGAGTTTTTGATCGCTTTTTATTCCATTTTATGTGCTACGGAATGAACAATTGCAATTCTGTGACTGTTATTTTTTATGGCGTTCACTGTACGGGTTAATTAACGTGACATATTTATAGGGTGGGTCGCTACACACACGGTGAAATCAATTATGGGTACTTTATTTTTTTTTTATCTTTTTTGGGGCGATTGCTTTTAAGGGGAAAAGGGCGGTATACGCGTTTCTTATTTTATTTTTCGTGTTTGTGTTTTACTTTTTTAACTTTTTTTTATTTTTTCACATTTTTTTCAATTTTCCCCATACGGGATTTGTATCAGTGATCTTCAGATTGCTGTTACAAGGAAAGTCAGTACATAGCATTGCTGCTGTATGCTGGTCTCCATGGTGACTGTCAATCACTGTGCCCACAATGCATTGCAGGTATGGTGACATCACCAGACAGCCCGGATGCTGATGCTGTAGTTAAACATCCGGGCTGTCGGGTGAGTGGACCAGTAGCGGTGCAGAGTGCCGCTTACTACGATGATTGCAGGAGTGAACTCCTCCTGCCTGCAACTTCGCTATTGTGACCATGATAGGTCACGACAGCCTGGGACCAGGGTATTTTATCACTGGTCCCATGTCGCGATCGTGCGTGGCTTGCTTGTAAGCCCGCATGATCGCCAGGACGTATATATACGTACATTTGCGGGAATGCACTTCATGCTAGGACGTATGGGTGTGTCTAATGTCGAGAAGGGGTTAAAGGGTTTTTTCAACTTGTAATGGCATACCTCTAGGATATACTATATGATTGTGGGAGCTATGGGACCCATACTGATCCAAAGAATGAAAGGGTTACAGTGCTGACTTTGTATTTGGTGTTTATGGAGAATGCTTATTGGGCCTCTATTAACCCCTTAACGATCGCCCACCATCATTTGATGGCAGGCGGTGCAGGTCGTTCTGCCACGGTGCCACAAGACGTTGTTGCAGAAAGTGGAGTTTTGCGGCTCCCAGCGTTGCAGCTGTGCTAGAAACACAGGTGTAGTTAACAGCTCCATTCCTAGAGCAGTCTCTGTAAGCACTGGGAAGTGGAGGAAAACTCTGATCTAATCTTTGATTGCCGTGGTCCGTGGCTGCAGCATAATCAAAGCGCATTCCCCTGCTCCATCAGGTGATCGGGACTCTTGGTGACCCGATGGGGCATGGAGGATGTCTGTACAGTAGCCCTGGGGACCTCAAGTAGCCCCATGGCTGTCTTTATAGGAAGCCTGAGGTCAGGACACACTTTGTGCTGTCCTGACTACTGCCTGTGTCAGTATGACACATAATGTAATGCATTACTAAGTGTAAAAAAAAGTTTTAAATAGTTATCATTAATGGGATAAAAAAAATAAAAAAAAATACAAAGTGTAGGAAAAAATAAAATAAATAATAAAAAAAAATTAAATTAAAAAGTTATTGGGCATACATTTCACACAAAAGAAAACTACACATATTAGGTATCAACACGACTGTAATAACCTGTAAAATTCATCCAAGAGGTTAGTTAGTGTGAAATGTGAATTTTGTAAAAAAAATATTTAAAAAAACTAAAAAAATAAATTGAAAAATTTTAAAAAAAATTCTGCAGTAATTTATTTGTAAACTTTAACTATGCCTCCCAAAAATACAACTTCTCCCGCATAAAACAAGTCCTCATACAACTGCGTCACTTAAAAGTACTTTTCAAGCCTTCAAATTAAGGGGTTATTCTGTAGTCAACTATTTAGTGGAAAGGGAAACTTCATTGTGTGTATGGATTTTTGCTATCGGTAGTGAAGAAAAAAAGTCTTTAATAGATAAAAGTAATATTCCATACAGCTTGTGTGTGTGTAATAGGAAAAGATTTATTTTCTGCACTGCCTCAGGCTAATTATTAAATCTGCCTCAACTAAACTAGTTAGATGGATTCCTTACCCCAAATCCTATGTTATACTTCATGGTTTAACAAGCTAAGAGTTTTCTTTGTGTCTTGTGCTCACTTGCCAACTCCCCTACGAAAAGCTGCAAGTTATTGCAGGATACAGTGGTCAACAATCCCAGTAAATCACAGGCAGCATATGTTACATACTATTGTACCAGTCATGAAATGTAAACATGCAGATCTAATTTGACAATCAACCATTGCAAAGCAACCCTCGGAGATGCCTATTGATCTTTATCTACTGTTACTATCCTAGGTCAGTTATCTAGGACGGCAAGGAGATGCAATCAGTAACATGGAACATTACAAGCAGGGGCGTAACTTTGGTTCAAAAAGTGGGGGGGGACCAGTTTTCCCTCTCAACCCCTAACTTCCTATCCCTCCCTCCCTCCTTCACTCGCCTACCATTACACTTCCCCTCCCTTCCCTTCTCTCACTGCAGTGAAGCAGCACTATCTAACCCATTTAGGAGGTCTGAGGGAGTGCTGTGAGCTCCACCAGCAGGTCTGGTCAGAGTCCTTATGGCAAACTCTTTTGGTGCAATCCGTAAGGTTATGAGTGGTTCTCTAATTACTGAAGTTTAGAGCCGGACTGGGACTAAAAAGCAGCCCTGGCAATGAAACCAAACCAGCCCATCTATAATATTTCTGCCTCTAGATGGAAATAAAAAAACGTTGTGCAATGCAGCAAATTTCTCTTAACCCCTTCCATCCCCCATCACTACTCCATTAAATTTGTTATACACACACAAACACACAACATAATGAGGAAAATAAAATAACCCAATGTCATTGTACCCTTAGGAATCACTTATATTACATACTGTACCCCAAAATTTATTTTATTGCATATCATACACCAGAAATGACATCACTCACTGCACCCCAGAAATTAATTATATTACGCATGGTCGCCACAGAAAGTACATTACTAACTGCATCTTAGAGATTACTACATTACACACCTTACCCCAGAGATTACATCACACCATACCCCAGAGATTACATTATACATTGTACCCCAGAGATTACATTACACCGTACCCCAGAGATTATATTATACACCATACACAAGAGATTACATTGCACACTGTAGCCCAGAGATTACATTACTCACTGTACCCCAGAGATTACTACATTACCTACTGTACCCCAGAGATTAGTTTACACACTGTACCGCAGATATTACTGCATTCTTCACCATACCCCAGAGATTACACACTGTACAAAAGAGATTATATTACACTGTACCCCAGAGATTATTACATTACACACTGTACCCCAGAGACTACATTAGACAAGGTACCCTGGAAATTGTGTTTGTATATATACATATATTGAACACAAACACACTACACACTTTGAGTTCACATGACAGTTTTTCGGCACTGACAATGCCATTTACTTGTCTGAAATCCGGATATTGCAAACGAAGAATTCCAACAAGCAAATGTCCCATATTGCCCAGGACAGATTTCTCCCTCCTATTCATTAGTGCTGTTAGTGCATAAAACACCTAGAATAATTCTTTGTAGGTGCTAACAGTATGTGCCAAAAATACTCAAGTAAAATCAGTGTCATCTAAACGACAGAGTATAATGTAAATCAGTTTCCTGTTGGATTGGATGCCGATTCTGAGGTAGATCCAGCACTGAATCCGCCCCAGAATCAGCATTTATATCTTCTGTGTGAACATACCTGCTACGATCGGAGATAGTGTATCCACTGGACCACCGCAAGCAATGGCGTAAGCCACGCCAGGGAGCGGAATCTAAGTAGGTCCCAGTTTTCACCAGAGCCCACCGCAAAGCGGGATGGACTTGCTGCGGCGGGAGTCTACCAGGTCGCTACCCCTGACGTGACTTGCTTGCGCAGGCAGCCGAGGTGTAGCGTGGTACAAAATCGGTAGGCAGGCTCATAGTCGGGGACAGGCAGGAGGTCAGGACAGGCGGCTATGGTTCGAGGTCGTGGACGGGCAGAAGGTCAGGGCAGGCGGCAAGATTCGTGGTCGAAGGACGGAGGCAAACGGTTCGGTACACGGTAATCAGAACAAGGCTTAGGAACGCTTTCTCAGTAGGCTAAGGGCACTAAAGATCCAGCAAGGTCACTAGGAAGAGGCAGGCTTAAATAGGGGCAGCGTCTGGGAATAGCCAATTACCGGTGTGCTGGCCCTTTAAATTTAACACTGCGCACCGTAGGGAGCGGGGCCACGCGCGCCGCAGGACAGAGGCTGCAGCAAGAGCGTGGTCGGGTAAGTAGCTTGTGGGACAGGTAGGGGAACAAGCGTGTCTGCGACCCGCATGTCGGGTCGCAGTGCGGCTGGGCAGCGGGGCACGGATGCGCCTGCGACCCGGGACGAGGGTCGCAGGAGCATCCGTGACAGTACCTTAGGGTAGGTTATGTTCACATGGCACATAGCAGGGTGTACTGCGATATGCCGGGTGTTTTAGAAGTACGCACTGGCCAGTCCACACTTCTAAAATGCTGCGGGGCCGGACCCATTCACTTTCATTTTCCCCGGCGTGTAAGTGCAGGGAAGACATGACATGGCTAGACACATGGCTGTACAGTATATACACATCTCACATATACAGTGCATACCCTACTCACATGCGCACACACAACGCCTAGCACCCTTGTCCCCTACTTACCTGTCTCCTGTAGTCTGGTGCAGTTGGCATTCGGCAAGAGTTTCTCTTCTTCCCTGATGAGGGCTGAGCATAGGGGAAGTGGTATACAATGGGAGGGAAAGATACATCCCCAGATACAAAGTGTGCTAGACTGTGAGCAGCATTCTGATTGGTGAAGCAGCCCCTGCTGACTCCTGCGCTACCAATCAGCGCTGCTCTCACTCTGCACTGACACTTGAGGCTGTTACCTACTATGTCCCCCAGAAATATAGGAGGCAAAGGGTTAATTTCTTCCTCCTCTGTGCTCTGCTCTTCCCACTTACCATATTTTCATGCTTTCATATGGATTATTTTTTATTGAAGTGGCTAAAAAGTGGGGGGGACCGCCCCCCCAACCAGAAAAAAGTGGGGGGGGGGGACAAGCCCCTCTGTACCCCCATAAAGTTACACCTATGATTACAAGATAAACTTTTAATATCCTTAAAGGAGTTTCTGGTTTAAATAAGTAAAAAATTTTCACTGTATAATACAAACATTAAGAACATTGTAGCACATTATTTTCAAGATCTTTATTTTCAAGATTTATTTTGCTAAAGCCAATGGATCCCAAAAGTATAAAGGAACACTTTTCTCTAATTTGTTGATACTTTAATAATAATAATAATAATTTTAATAATAATTTTTATTTATATAGCTCCAACATATTCCGCAGCACTTTACAATTTAGAGGGTATACATACACTCACCGGCCACTTTATTAGGTACACCTGTCCAACTGCTCGTTAACACTTAATTTTTTAATCAGCCAATCACATGGTGGCAACTCAGTGCATTAGGCATGTAAACATGGTCAAGACAATCTCCTGCAGTTCAAAACCCAGCATCAGTATGGGGACGAAAAGGGGATTTTAAGTGCCTTTGAACGTGGCATGGTTGTTGGTGCCGAAGGGCTGGTCTGAGTATTTCAGAAACTGCTGATCTCCTGGGATTTTCACGCACAACCATCTCTAGGGTTTACAGAGAATGGTCCGAAAAAAAAAAACATCCAGTGAGCGGCAGTCCTGTGGGCGGAAATGCCTTGTTGATGCCAGAGGTCAAAGGAGAATGGGCAGACTGGTTCGAGCTGATAGAAAGGCAACAGTGACTCAAATAGCCACCCGTTACAACCAAGGTAGGCAGAAGAGCATCTCTGAACGCACAGTACGGCGAACTTTGAGGCAGATGGGCTACAGCAGCAGAAGACCACACCGGGTGCCACTCCTTTCAGCTAAGAACAGGAAACTGAGGCTCCAATTTGCCCAAGCTCATCGAAATTGGACAGTAGAAGATTGGAAAAACGTTGCCTGGTCTGATGAGTCTCGATTTCTGCTGCGACATTCGGATGGTAGGGTCAGAATTTGGCGTCAACAACATGAAAGCATGGATCCACCTGCCTTGTATCAACTGTTCAGGCTGGTGGTGGTGGTGTCATGGTGTGGGGAATATTTTCTTGCACTTTTTGGGCCCCTTGGTACCAATTGAGCATCGTTGCAACCCCTGTGGAATCTATGCCACGAAGAATTGAAGCAGTTCCCTGAAGGAAAAAGGGGGGTCCAACCTTTTACTAGCATGGTGTACCTAATAAAGTGGCCGGTGAGTGTACAGACATTACACATTAAAAGAACTTAAAAATGAGACACAAGGTGTGAGGACCCTGCTCGCTAGAGCTTACAATCTATTATGTGTATGGATGAGACAAAGGGTTAAGAAGTGCTCAGTTTACAATGGTACAGCCAGGTTACATAAATAGGAGGTGGTTTCAAAAAAGTTGGGTGACCCTGCCACCCTGACAGTACATCTATCTACAGATAAGTGCCTGTGAGTGCCCTAGTGTTGGGAGTGACAGATAGGTGTGATAGCAGGTGGGGGTTAGCAATTAGCAGTTAGCAATGCCAGCCTGAGAAGATGTGTTCTTAGGGCCCTCTTAAAACTGTGATTGTTGTGAATGTGCCTAATTGTCCGCGGTAGCATGTTCCAGAGAATTGGCGCCGCATATGTGAAATCTTTGAGACGGGCTTGGGAGGTTCGGATGAACTTTTTGTATAGTTCCAAATAAGTACAAATTCTGATGTTGAATTCAGATTACTTCTGTAATATATTTTGAAAGAATCTGCATACTGACATAATTTGGCTTCACTTAGGAGCCTTAATGTTTTTTTGTACCATTGATGACGTATCGATAGGACCTGCAACTTTGTCGGGAACAGCCCTTGAAAGTCTCAGTTAAGAGTGGAGAGTCAGTCAAACTTGCGTACTACTCTCCATTACTTTGTTAGAAAGTTCTGAGAAAAGCCAATCAGTGTCTTTGGCTGTACTCAGAATTCCCATTGACCACAATTGAGTCTAGTTTGCAAGCACAGCCTGCTCTCTGTTCTAAACAGAGACTTTTGTGGAACCATTCCTGACATTCCTGAGCTAGATGTGGGTCCCTATCGATATGCCATCAATATATTTGATGGTACTAATTAAAACCAGAAAATAATATACATTATTTGCTTGTCTGGTTTTATTTTCTGATTATATATTTTTTTAAAATTTTTGTTTTTTATCAAGGAGATTCTTCAGAATTTTTTTATTACAATTTTTTTATTACAATCTTCAGCTGCTTTTGAAAAAAGAAATACAATGATTACATATTGTGTGATGTAACCTGTTCTGCAGGGCACAAGAGTACCATTTTATAGGGTGTTGGAGAATTGTCCCAGTTTTGGGTGTCACAGGTATGGAGTGGATCCACTGAACCAGTGCAAGCGGTGGTATAGGCCACTTCAGGGATTGGAGTCTATGAAGTCTTCCAGTTCCTCACCGGACCCCACTGCCAGGCTGGTTGGTCTTGTGAGGCAGGAGACTCCCAGGTCGATACCCCTGATGTGACTTGATTACGGTGGCAGTCAGGGTGTACATGGTACAGAATCACAAGGCAGAGATGTGGTCAAGGACAAGCAATGCGGTCAGGGTAGGTGACAGGCAATGTAGCCAATAACAACAGCAGAGGTATTGGTACAAAAGAAACGGCAAGCAAGAAACAGCAACTCTCACAGATGAACACCAAAGATCTGGCAGAGTGGACATAAGATGTAGGGTCAGCGCCTGGTGATTAAAGAAATCACTGGTGTGCTGGCCCTTTAAATTTCACAGGGTCCTAGGGAACGGAGACATGAACACAGAGCAGAGGTCCACAGCAGAGCAAGAGTGTGGAGAGTCGAGCATAAAATGTGCTAAGCAGGGGGAACATGAGCACGTTCGCGGCCCATTGTGTGTGCCGTGGAGCGCCTCGTGACAGTGGGGGAGAAGGGCCGTCTCCCCTGTACCACATATATGGGCGTGGTAAATGACCTGTAAGTCAATTTCCAATGCCACATCATAAAAGGGGGAGGTGTGAGAAAAATGCTTCTGGGGTCAAATTTTTTGTTCCAATTTGTTTAATTGTTTTGTATTGACATTGTGTGTGATGTATAATTTTGTCATGTCTTTTAATGGAAATGTTGCAGTGATTCCTGTGACTGGGGCATTTAGCAGGCGCAGCTGTAGTGAGTCCTTTTGTCAGCTATGACAAATAGTGGGGACATGTTAATTGGGACTAGAGAGAAAAAGGTAAATTCAAGTTAGACTCAGTGTCACTGGGGACTCTTATCACATTTAGTGGCTATATCACATGGTAAGAGGACCCGAGAAAACATTATACATCAAATAAATCTTGGACATAGTCAGTGTTTCTGACACAGGAGGTGTGACTCTGGAGCCCAACCACAAATTTCAGCTTTAGGGAACCGCAGGAACAGAAGTTGGCCCAAATTATGAAATATTCATATTTGGTAAGTCTGGGGAACTTGGCGATCATGATATCTGGCTAGGCGACTCCTAGCAGGAGTTATGACTGAAGCTGGAAATTATGACTTTCTGAAAGTCCTTGGCATGTAATTAGCCATGCTCTCGATGACCTAAGCAGGAGGAGGGCTAGGGGGCTTTTGGAGATTCCATAAAACACCTTATGTCGTTAAAGACCATTGTCAGTTCCATGAGTTGTGAAGTGCAGGTATGTCTTGATTCTTTTCAGCTGTATTCCTCAGCCCAGATTCTTTAGCCGACCAGATTGGAAAAGGTCCGTTATTCGTTATTTTACCCAATTTGTTTTTATACTGTTCTGACAGTACCCACCCTTAGGCCTCTCCTTCTTTCTGGTCTGTCAGAATCTCTGAAAGAGGCCAGGAGCATCCACATTTTCTTCAGATTCCTATCTTTGGGCCCAAACCCCTTCCAGTCCACAAGAAAAAAATTTTTTCCCTCTGAGGATTTTTTCTACCAGGACTTTTCAAGACTTTTTATATATCTCCGGAATCTGCTTCAGTAGAAGGCAACAAAGACTTTTGGAAAAATTGGTTAAGGAGCAGGGGCTTTAGGAGAGAGACGTTAAAGCAGTCAGGATTTACCAAAATGGAGGCAGGAGAAGCTTGTAACAGACAGGATTGATGTGTTGCAAGATCGTGAAGGGTTCCAGAAAGCATGGTCCAAGTTTGATATTGGGAATCTTTAGGCGAATGTATTTGGCCGATAGCCACACGTTTTCTCCTGGATGGAACACTGGGTGAGGTCTCCACTTCTTGTCAGCTTGTGTTTTAGTGTAAGAAGGTGCTAAGAGGAGAGACAGCGAGGTATACTGCCAGATGCGGAATATTTCTCATACTTGGGCATCCAGCACTATAACATCTGAGGCAGTAGGCACGGGGAGAGGAATGCGGGGATGTCTCCACTACACAACAATAAACAGAGAAGCACCAGCAGAGTTGAAATCAAGATTGTTATATAAAAATTCGGCACAAAACAGTTTGGCCCTATTGTCTTGATGAGATGATAAGACAAAGTCACAAAGGTAATTTCCAAGGATTTGGTTCACTCTTTCTACTTGTCCGCTGGGTTGAGTGCAACTTGACCTGTAGCTGGGAACAGAGTGATCGCCAAAACTTGGAGACAAAGTGCACCACTCAGTCTGACACAATATGAATAGGAAGTCCATGTAGACGGAATATATGCTGGAACAAGTGGCCAGCAAGTTGAGGAGCTGTAGGTAGGCCTGGAAATGATACAAAATGAGACATCTTGGAAAAATGGTCAGTGACCACCCAAATGACTACATGATTTGAAAAGGTTAGTAAATCCATAACAAAGTCCATAGCAATATGGGTCCAGGGTTTCTCAGGTATGGGTAAGGGATTAAGCAGTCTGGAGGATTTGAGACAAGAGGTTTTGTTACGGGAACAAGTAGAACAAGAGAGAACAAAATCTTTGACATCATGAACAAGATTAGGTCACCAAACAATAGTGTCGAGAGAATTCCTGTGTGCCTGGCTAACATGGAAGAGTGGCCCCATCTAAGAATTCTTTTCCTCAAAGCAGGGCGTACAAAAGTCTTCAGTGGAGGAATTCAGTAGAGGTGGATGGAAGCTGCGGTAATCAAATGTTCCGGTGGAACGATGTGCTGAGGTGTGGAGTCAAGTCCAGCAATATCCAAGAACTGGTAGAGAGCATCAGCCATCACTCTTCTCTGCAGGCCTGGCATGCAATAGGAAATGAAATCAAGAGACGAAGAGGGTCCATCAAGCTCGCCAGGGATTTAACCAAGGGGTTGACTATCAAGGGCATAGGGGCACAAAATACAGAGGGCAGAGAATTAAATCCCACTGCCCACCTCAATTAGGTTCCAGGGGAAAGTTTAAACCACATGCGGAGGGCTCTCTTGGGCAAATTCCATCTTAGACACACACTTAGGCCCCACCTTCATCTGTGCAACTTTGGGGATATAAAATGCAACCACAACTGACACTCGGCTCGCAATCAGCCTATACTGTAAGCATCACACCTACACCCACACGATCCACAACCCTAACAACACACACACACACACACCGCCCCCACCTTTCAAAATATATACAGGGTTTATTAGGGCAACAAGGCAAAACTATAAGGGCAACATGTATGAATCCTGGTGCTGACAGGCCAGTTCTAAATAGCTTTAAGGCACTGTAGAATGTGCCAGAATATATGAACCTGTTCTTCTGCAGTTCATACATACTGGCGTATTGCAATGCCAATATGGCAAGTCTGGCTCAGGCAGACCACCTTACCTTTAACTTGGTCTGGCTGTTGTAACTGTTCTGCGCCTAGGTTTGGCGTAAAAGAATCATAAATGTGTCTGCTTCTATGAATGTGGTGCAACACACCCTCAGAACGCCCCCAATCGTTGGCGCACTAAAAAGTGTCTTTGGTGCTTTACAAAGGGACTTATTTTGCCAAAGTTTGGAGTGCACCTGTTCTTACACTCTTTTTGGTTCATATATGTCGCCCTATAAGTTTTAAGCTTTAATAAAAGTTACAGTGCTTAAGTTACAAAAAGTACAAAATAACAGACATCCATAAAAATGTGCAGAACAGTATATACAAAAAAGGGATACAATAACGAAAAACAGACCTGTTCCCCCCCCCCAAAAAAAAAAACGGGGGGTGGGGTGCAAATGAAGACAAATGGACAGACCGATGGGTGGTGGTAACGCCTGGATATGACAATAAGCTGTGACACCCCAAGGTGTTTTAAGGAAATGACAAAACCTCCTCAGCTCCTTCCCCTGCTTACATGGGATGGATAATTACATGCAGGGGACCCTAGGAAAGTCATAATTTCAGCTTCTGTCATAGATCTGCATAAGAGTCTCCTAGCAAGGTATCATGACCGCCAAGTTTCCGAGTATAAATTTTCCAACCAAAGCATACCAAATGTGAATATTACAGATTTATAATTTGGGACGATTTCCATTTCTATGGTTCCCTAAAGCTGGAAATTCTTATGAATAAGACAGGAGGTGTGCTAGGTTCCTGGGCCATAATCTCATAAGTGAATTATAGAAAACATGGATTATGGCCAAGATACGATTGAGGTATAAGTCTTCCCATTGTCCTCTCTCATGTGCTCATCTATTGCATTTTCTCAAACTCCCGGATAACGCATAATGCATAGTTTGGCTTATATATACTCTTCTTCCACCTTTCCTTATAAGCACCTCAGTGCCCAAAAGGGACCCACTAGAACTGTGCCTGGAAAAACAACCCTCCACTGGGATCAACGACGGCAACACCTCCACAAAGGACATTATAAAATGACATGATACAGTGACTGCAACATGATACAATCACACATAATTTTCATATACAAAAAATTAGGTAAAACGGAATTAAATATTTGGCCCAAAAGACTCAAAAACCTTACAGTCAGTATTGATATTTACCGCATGATGTGCTTCTTCCAAAGCCAAATTAATGGCCAGCAATTATGGATCCCCAATGGTATAGTTCCTCTCTGCAGGTGAGAAGGTTTTTGAGAAAAGGTGATGGTTTTGCCTTTAGGAATTTTATGCAAGAATACTGCTCCAGCTCCTACTGAGTAGGCATCCACCTCTAAGTGGAAGGGTTTTACATTATCCTGTCAAGTCAGAATAGGTGCTGTGGCAAACGGGGTCTTAAAGGGGTTTTGCCAAAAATTAAGTTCCTTACTTAACAGGCTGATACTCCCCTCTTGAGGCTTGAAAAAACGGGCATTGTGTTACTGTGTTAAAAAATAAAAGGTCCTCCTAAGTGATGTCATTTCACCACCTCCCATGAAAACTCCAGATATTCATTCTCTGAAGTTGAGTAAACATTGTTTGGCTAATCCACAGGGGATAACTGTATTGTGCACAGGAGAGAAAATAAGCTCTGAGCAGGCAGCGTTCTTTCATTTGTTCACAAACTGATGCAGGGGGGGAGGAGGGCTGAGCAGGGAGCCAGGGAGCGTCTGCATGTTTACATTACAACTGGTGGATTTTATATACAAAAGACACAGGATCTTTTCTCCCTAGTCCCTTCAAAGCTCTTTCATGTTCCCTGACATCAGATAAGAAGTGCAAACAATGCAAGTGCGGCCAGATCAGCTCCTGTCAGCTCCTGGTCATGTCTAATGTAAACTGTCAGGAAACTAAGGGCATGTAAGGAAGGCTGTAGATCTCACAAGCTTCACTTTTTTAATGACATCTATTTAGAAATGGGATTAAATATCCATTTTTCGAGGATCCCACATCAACATTAGATCGTAGAAAAACCCCTTTAAGATGGGCAAAGGCTTCTTCCGCTTCAGGCAGCCAGAGGTTAGGGTTATACTTTTTCTTGGTTAAAGCCGCTATAGGTACCGCCAGAGTATAGAAGTAGGGAATGAATTGACAATGTTAATTCGCAAACCTCAGGAAGCGTTGAATAGCCCAAAGTCCAACAAGTCAAGGACATTGAAGAACAGCCGACAATTTAGTGGGATCCATTTGCAGACCTTTATCTGAGGCTATTTACCCAAGGAACAGCAACCTGCTCAGTTCAAATAGGCATTTCTCAGGTTTGGCATAGAGGTGGCTGGTTTGTAGGTGTCTTTGGACCAACCACATATGGTCACAATGAGACTAAAGATCGGAAGAGAAGATCAAAATGTCATCAAGACATCTAGACTACAACACAGACATAAGAGATCTCTGAAGATCTCAATGACAAAGTCTTGAAAGACGGCTGGAGCATTGCAGAGACTTAAAGGCATCACAAGGTACAAAGAAAAAACTGACACTGGCTAGAGAGAACGACATGCGGATAAAGCCTTTCTACAAATTTTCTTTGATATAGGCTGATATGGCCTGTGTTTCAGATACAGATAAAGGACACATTCTACCGCAAGAAGGTGTTGTCTCAGGCATGAGGTATAATAGACAGTCATAGGCCCAATGTGGCGAAAGTGTGTGTTATGCCTTCAGGTTTCTCTAAGATACATGTAAAATGAATAGTGTTGAGCGATTATTCTCGACAAAGTTGAAATCGGCACAGTTTTTATGTTGATCGAAATTTTTAGATCATGCGATAATTTAGGTCTGTGCATCATCTATTAAGATCATGCCATTTTCGGCGCTTCCTGTCATTTTGGCGGCCAGCAAATCAGCTTACGAATAGAGCAGGGTGAGATGTGTGACGACGTCATGACTGGGGTGTGTTTGGTTGCGATTGACTGGAAAAATCACATGACCTCGTTTTTACATAGAACAGCGTTTCCTGTTCAGCCTCAGTGTCTCTCAGCGTCTTTATAGCAGTAGGACGTGTGCTCTGCTTGTGTCCCCAAAAAAGCTCAGCGAAATTATTCATTTCTTCACAGAGAAACCTCTACTATTAGCTGTGATCCCCTTACAATTTAGTTAGAGATGGGAAATTTTATGTAGTTAGCTAGAGAATTTTAAAGGAGCATCTACCGCTGTTAAGTCTGGGGGGGGGGGGGGGGGGGAGAGGGAGGGGGGCCCCCGTGGGCGAACACAGACAAGCTCTATAAAGAATACTGGATAAGTTCACCAAGACTTAGGGGGTAGGACATTGCTTGCAATAGCTTTATTATTAACAGTTTTCTATTGAAATATTTCCTGGATTTTGGGCCAGCCTGAACTTATAGGATACACAAACTTTTCTAGTAAAATGCAGGTCTCTTTGTTAGGTGCAAAACTCCACTTTTATTATCAGTATACATTTCAGATAGGTGTTCATTTTCAATTTTGCCCATGCCACCTTTGTTGATATATCCACCTTGCACTTAAATTAGAAACTGAATTTTTAGTCACCAAGGTGAATTGAAAGGTGCC
This sequence comes from Phyllomedusa bahiana, assembly GCA_025379985.1. Classification (NCBI taxonomy): domain Eukaryota; kingdom Metazoa; phylum Chordata; class Amphibia; order Anura; family Hylidae; genus Phyllomedusa; species Phyllomedusa bahiana. Next base: position 176,612 of record JAODAL010003296.1, read on the forward strand.
CAAAAAATA